>JAOTOL010001524.1:0-132500 GCA_034440575.1 Imbricaverruca yamaguchii
AAAGGTATTCGAGATTCTTTCCAGAACTACGATGCTCTATGTTTTGCACCTACACCTCTTAAACCCTCATTTTTATCCTGTAGTGTACATACGTTGCAAATCACATCAATGATAAAAATTGTCAGTTTTACTATTCAACACTTCCATTATTAAAAGCCTAAGCCAGCCTTAATTAGCTCAATCTCCTGCCTTTGACGAAAAAAAAAGTTCCTTGTTTAGTAAAACAAAACTCAAATCATAAGAAAAATCTAATCTAGCATATCCTAACCAAACTACATAAAACTGTGTAAAACATGTCTTGTGAACACCATAAAACAGAATAATATATTCTCATGTATGAACTATCAACAATATTTCCTAAGTTAGGAATGGCTACATTTGCCCATTCTACAAAACGCATATCAATTATTATTGTTTCCAGGTATTCATGAGCACGTTTTCTCACAGCATTGACATTCATGAGGCACGGAAACGGGTTGGGTTAGTTAGGTTGTATTAGGAAGTCTTTATAATTTTGATTTAGGTTGCAACGTTTAAAAAAGAAGAAGATGGCATAAAATATTTATCTGTCTTTTCTTATATGGATGGCTAACCATATCAAAGCTCCCGCTATATTTTTCCTACGAACTGAAAAGTAAGCAATTGCGGATAGAATGAATGGATCATATCATGTTCATCGCGTTCATATGACGGAAAACGAAATTCCAAGAATTCGTAAATTGCCTTTGAAGCAGAATTTAAAGGAGCACAACACAGAGAGGATATTTAGAAAAACCCAATCATTACTTATTAGACCAACAAACACTATCAATTTCCTTGCCATGGAAATGCATTTGTTCATAGACCAAGGAATTAAGCATGTTATGATATGTAAATTCATATTCTCCAGGTGTTCGGATCTAGGTTGTCGAATAAATATAAAGATTACCGACCAAAATTCACAAATTACATACCTGGGGTAATTTTCGTCATATAACGGCAGTAGCCTGGGGTGAACGTGCTTGGACAACTTTTTTGGAAAGTGGGACACGCTAGTGTCCAGTGTGTGCACCTAGGGCCGCATTCAGCGTGTATGCACCTCGGGCCGTATTCAATATGCAGGTACCTCTGGCAGTGTTCAGTGTGTATGTACTTTTGGCCGTGCCATACATTTGACCGTGTTCAGTGTGTATGTACATCGAGCCGTGCTCAGTGTGTGTGTACCTTGCGCCGTGTTCAGTGTGTATGTACCTTGGGCCATGTTCAGTGTATGCACCTCTGACCGCGCTCAGTGTGCATGCACCTTGACCGCGTTCAGTGCATATGCGCTGCTAGTCGTGCTCAGTGTACATGTACCTCTTATTGTGTTCAGCGTATATATGCACCGCTGACCCAGCTCAGTGTGTACGCACCTGTTGCAGTGTCGCCTGGTCGTCGACGCTGCGACACCGCTGCACCGGCTCCTTCATAGTGTCGTCCAGTACCAGCGCGTGCTCATCACCATAGCTTTTGCTGTAAGAAAATGTCGGCTGCGTTAGGCTATGTTTCCGTTGGCCCATTCAACCTTCGAAGCTTCGCGATCCGTCCGATAGCTATTGAAAAGGTAGATGAGTTAATTTTCCTAGTAGTGTGCCCCGACCATGGGACGGAGTACAAAGATGTGGCTAGAGTACAACATTTCGCAAAGCGATAATTGGCCCTTGCGCACCCAACACAGCGCCTGCGGCCTCACTGTGGATTAATCCGTCCCATGTCGGGGGTCTTCAACCGCCCCCCGTCAGGTTTTTCGCGGAAAAGTGGATGAACGGCGCGTGGCAGCGCACCCAAATTTGGCATGCCTTTTCCCACATCAATTCTGTATGCTTTTTCAAAATTTTGAAGTAAGGTCATCTAGGGTCAACGAGTTAGTCAAGGTCAAGTGAAGTCACCTCCAAAAAAAAGTTCGGCCAGTCGTCACGCTTTAACGGATACAAATATTTTAATGAAACTTTCAGCATTTGCTTATCTTTAGGGATGCAAGAAAACGCACCAGTGCAATTTTTCTTTTTTTCCGTTTTTAGTATATATAAATGTTGCATTTTTGCCAATTGGAGTTCAAATAGCAGATTCTGGCTAAAGTAATCATTTTTGTTAGGGAAAGTTGACTTCTAACAACGTTCCTCGGTCTGTTCTACTCATTGGAAAAGGAAAATTAAAGAAAACTTTAAAACACAAAATTTTTAAACTTCAATTTTTGTATGGGGGGTCAAAAAAATGATGGCCCTGGTCGATTTTGCTGTCTTTTTCTTATTCCAAATAAATTTTGTTTTATATATCCCCGTAAAATGAACTCCCCAGAACCAAAAACATAATGTAAGTCGCGAAAAGTCGTGAAAATCTAGCCACCCTGGTGACGTCACTTTTCGGGGGAAATTGTTTTGGGGGTGGATCTGGACCCTACTCGTCGGGCGCTTTCCGATGACACCTCTTTCGTTTTCGTGCGACGTCTAGTTTGGATTTTAGAGGGGAGTTACTCTCCCCTTCCCCCCAGACGGGGTGTGAGGATCTGACCGGAGAAACGGCGCGGGCTAAGTCACCTGACGGGTAGCTGATTGGTCATCTGCAGGCGGTCCTTCATGACGCGCCACACCTCGATGATGATGCACGCGTAGGCGGTGGCCATGACGCCGGTGGGCGCCAGCAGCAGCACCACCAGCAGGTAGATCTCGTTAAAGCGCCACAGGGCCGGCTGGTCCACGTTGCGCACGCACCAGAAGGCGATGTGAGGCTTCCCCACCGGCGTGTGCACCTATCACAGAGAGCAGAGGCTGGTGTCAGAGCCGACGGTCGTGGTGTCCCTGCTGACACAGAGAGCAGAGGCTGGTGTCAGAGCCGACGGTCGTGGTGTCCCTGCTGACACAGAGAGCAGAGGCTGGTGCCAGAGCCGACGGTCGTGGTGTCCCTGCTGACACAGAGAGCAGAGGCTGGTGTCAGAGCCGACGGTCGTGGTGTCCCTGCTGACACAGAGAGCAGAGGCTGGTGTCAGAGCCGACGGTCGTGGTGTCCCTGCTGACACAGAGAGCAGAGGCTGGTGTCAGAGCCGACGGTCGTGGTGTCCCTGCTGACACAGAAAGCAGAGGCTGGTGTCAGAGCCGACGGTCGTGGCGACCCTGCTGACACAGAGAGCAGAGGCTGGTGTCAGAGCCGACGGTCGTGGTGTCCCTGCTGACACAGAAAGCAGAGGCTGGTGTCAGAGCCGACGGTCGTGGCGACCCTGCTGGGTCAGGCTCAACCAGGCTGATGTAGGTCAGCAGCAACTGAATGCCCCGCCTTAATGGGGATCGTGTCACATTTAAAGCCGTTGATTTCCACTCAGCACAATGTTAAATTTGTCATCTGACGACAAAGTGCCTCAAGCTGGTCCCGCTGCACCCGGTATGAATTACGTGGCAAGGGATAGCATGGGTTAGGCTCATGCATGCTTAGCAATATCACCATAACGACAGAGGATAGCAGATGTCTGATTGCAGTATTAGTTTGTTAGCATGCCATAGGTGAGCTGGTGGTAGAAAGGCTAGATAATATTGTTTTCATTGTGAACTTTGCACCTCACCCGGCCTAAATTTGGTGAGTAGTAACTGACTGATTAAGCTGAACGTCTGGCATGCCCAGAGGTACGGGATTTGGTTCCCAGTGGTGTGTGTGCCTCTTGCCAGGGTGTGAGGCAGGCGACGCCATATTTCCTCAGCCGTTGAGTGCATAACAAAGCCACAACCAACAATCCGGCTGAAATATTAGGATTGCTGATGAGGTACATTATCACCAATGTAGTGCATGTTGGAGTATTGCTGGTGGTGTGTGTGTGTACTCAGAATAGTCCTGCAGATGTGTGGATCCCAGCTCGCTCTTTTAACATCGCTCCCACCTGGTGAAGCTCAGGTCATTTTACCATTCGGCCACATGAATACATCACGTAGGGATGTTAGATTATGGCATGCTATGTTAGGCTATGTCTCAGTGGGATAGCACAGTATACATTGCGATAGGACAGACTGGGCAGCATATCACAGGTGATGCTAGATGAGATTAGCCTGGATTTCGGTATGGTCTATGTTAGGTGTGGTGGTGCAGGCGGTGCCACCGTCGCATGACCACCTGTCCTGGGGCAAGGCGCGGAAAGCAAGCGAAGGATTTCGCAATTTTTTAAAGTAGCGTTCGGGTTATGTTGAATTATTTTTCAATCAAGCACACAACATAGGTAGTATAACTGTCCGGATATCGGCACGGTGCACACATACCAGTTCTCAAATTATTAGCATCGACAACCTACGTGCTTACTCTCTGAAAGCACTGTTCTGTCGTCGCTCTTGTCACAGACCGAGACCAGCACCTTTCTTCTCAGTGTGATGTACGCTTGTAATCACTGGACATTTAGGGCAAGATGCGTGACTGGCTCATAAATAAGTTAAGGAAGCGTCCCCGATTGGGCTTAAAGGAGAGGACCTGACAATGCAGAGGGGATAATGGAACTTTAGGGTATCCATTGTTAGACTAACGGTGTGCTGATTAAGAATGTTGCGGGAAAACTAATTTTATGACCTTTTATATGTCACAATCTTTAAGTTGAGAAGTGGTTCCAGGGTGTTATATTGGCTTCTAAAAGTAAAGAGAAGTGTTGTCGCTTAACCTTGATAGCATTTTTGTCTCCTGTTAACTTCTTACCCTTCAAATAAAGATATATTCGTATCTAGTAAGTGCTCACGAGTGTTCAAGACTGGAATCCTTCGTTGCGCCACGACTGTTTTTACCGATGTTTTTGTCGACGAATAGCTATGCCAGAAGAATTTCGACATATGGTAGAATGGCGCACTTTGACGTAATGCGTATTTCCCAATGCTCCTAGCAAGGCCACCATCTTGGCCATCATCAAAAGCATTTGCCGTCATCGAATGTTGCTACCTCTGAAAACGTCACATAATATCCTACGGAAGATTATTTGCGCCTGCACATCCGACATAGCATCCCGCGACCCGGATGGTGTGTCTGTTCAGACAAGCTGACGGCTTCAACACGTGGTTGAGTCTTGGACCTCTGTTTGCCAACGTATATATTTGCGACTTAGAAAGCAGATAATTCCAAGCCAGCGTTCGCAAACTCAATATCCATAGCGAATATGCAGAATAAATGTTCATTGACTTTACCAGTGTCAGGCATCGCCATGTTCTGCTAGCAGCCCTCGAGGAGATTTCAGTTCTGACCTTCACCACGGAACTGAACATTGAAAATGAAATGCCTCAAGTTGGCGTGAACATCGACGGTGGTGTGGATGTTCATGACAAAAATGGTTTAAAATATGGTGACACACCATCACTGCTCAGTAGTGATATGTACCTTGCTTACCCCAGTGCACCAGAATCCTTCCGATGCCGGCAGTTGCATGAACGCCGACAGCGGGTGCGCCGTCCGCTATAGGCGAGTGTAATACGTCACATATCAGAAGGGCACTTAAAGTCTGTTCTGACTGGACAACATGCCTCCATGAGATCCACCGATTAAAGGCAATGCTCGTAGAAGTCGTATGCAGCAACACATATATAGACAGTGAAATCGCATCACTTCTCGACGAACACATGGAAAATGACACCAATGCCACGAAATGGCGGGCAGGAAATAATGTTATCCACTACACTGCATCTAGATGAATCCATCGTACAAAGTCCACGATAGTCTGCTACGAGAAGTCATACACACCGAAATAAAATATGTTGAATCCTCCTTAAACCTCAAGCTCACTATTTTGTGTTCAAACAAGAGAACTACAAACCTCATAATCAGAAACAATATATCAAAGAATATTACCTCTTTAAAACAAGCCAATGTTGTCTACAAATACCGATGTTCCGACACCTATTGCAGGCACAGACCTCGCAGATCTGCAGACTTCTCAACAACTCTCACTGCATTGCCGTCACGACCACCACAATCTCGCGCGATCATTTTAGCCGCCCCGGTAGCTCAGTTGGTTGGAGCGCTGGCCTGCCCTGGTCTCCTCTGTCCTGGTAACACGGGGTTCGAGTCGCTTCGCGCGCTTGCGTTTAGCTCCCGGCCGGGAGTGTCAGTTGGCAGCTGGGCAGCTGCCAGCTTATCGGGATAAGGCAGGGGACGAGCTACCGGGCGGCCGTGTCGGTGCATTGACGGCACGTTAAATTTTCGATCAAAGTTCTACCGTTGAACTGCAATCCATTGATCGGGTGGTGGGGCCAGGGTTCATGCAACAAACTCTGCTTAGCAATATAATCCTGGATCTTAAAGCCACCACAGCAACAAATCGGATTAAATTTCTAAAATAAAAATTCAAAATCTGCATTCAATTCAACGACACAATCTGTATTCGGTGATTACCGATAATATGCATCTGGGAGATGACACTCACAAACAACAGGCACTCCAAGAACGCTCCCAAGCAATGATAAGATACATCTTTATTGGCAACACTATCATCAGAAGAAATCAAGACGGAAGAAAACCGCTACCACCGAAGCCCCACTCATACGGGATCAAAATTCACAAATAGTCGGCAAATAAACTCTCTTCGCGTTCTCCAGTTGTTGGGAAATGCAAATAGATTCCGATAGGACATTCACCAAGCATGCAGTGCATTGAATGTACAAGATACCTTCGGCATTCCCTGAAGCGACTACAAATCGCTCCAAATTATTTGACAAGAACCGAAATAACTGTTCTTGAAATATTTCCTAGCTAATCTCTGGCATTTCATGGCCTGCCTGAAACTATCAACCATTAAGCTGTAACGATATTAATTTTTAGAAGATGTCATCCATTCCCGGCGTTTCATGAAACGCCCGATAGTCTATGCCTACGTCATATAAATGATAGCCTGTTCTGGCTCAGAAAAGCACTCATGAACATCTGACATCTGTGATGCAGCCAGATCCGAAAATAAAATAGTGTGCTTTATCAACGCCACATTTAACAGCCATAAGCCATATACGGTAATCAGTTGTGAGTGATGAAAATCAACCACTAATTGTATGACGGGATTACATACCACGGAGCTCAGAGTATCATGACGGGAAAGCCAAGTTAATCGGCTGATGCATGGGTCGTAAATAACGGAATCGCCAACGGAAATCCGAGAACTATGACGGACGATATTCTCATTGACTCGGAAGCCGAAAGTGGCTTTGCTGGTGTAGCTTGCAATATTGTGGATTTTCACACAACACGTCCAGAACAGACACGAATAGCACCGGATCAGGGTCAGTGCCGCATGGTACCGACTCAGGGTCAGCTAAGGGTCAGTGCCGCATGGTACCGACTCAGGGTCAGCTCAGGGTCAATGCCGCATGGTACTAGCTCAGGGCTAGCTCAGGGTCAGTGGCGCATGCCGTCACTGACTGATCATCACTTCGCTAAAGGGGACGATATTCTAAGGGGCAATATTCCACTTCCGGTCTTCGGCTACAAAATTATTTGAACGGGCTGAATGGATGGGGCGGGGGAGAGGAGTGCACTCGAGCATTATCGAGGAGCTCTTCTTCTGCTCCCGGGATGTCCTAAACTAAAAATGTCGTGAGCGGAGGTGGACGTGTACTCGATCTTTTCAGCGGGGTACAATTTACTACAGGGGAAGGGGGGAAGGCCCTACCATCCCATCGGCAGGTCGGGCCTCTCCGGGTGCTAAGGAAGGCTGTTACCGAAACAGATACAGATACAGACTTGTATTGAGGTAAACCACAATGAACTTGTGGACATTGCAACCTCGTGTTAGTATGAGTCAAAGGTCAAAATCACAGAACATGTAAACCGGTGGTCAGGCATGTCATAATAAAACACAGCAGGGCGCGCAGCAAGTCAGTCCTGCTCGGTCGGCACCCCAGACAGGTGCCGACGTAGGTAGCGACCGAAGATTGCCACAGGAAGCCGCATCGCCTCGTTCGGTCCCTCTTGGATCCATCCCTGCATGCTATGTGGTCGACCAATAGTGGACTGATTCCAAGGACGGGTGCTTCTTGTCCAGTGACTGCATGAGCGAAGAGAAGAGGGTGGGATCAGCGGAGCCGCCCCGACGTTTTCAGCCCAGTGTCTGCATTAGATCGGTCCACCAATACATAGCATTTGCAAAAAGTTAAAAGTTGTTCCTAAGGGCCGCCCCCGTTTCACTTGACGTCCTAACTATCTGAGCCGAATTTCAGGTCAATCAGATAATATGTATAGGTGGCTCCATTTTGACACTTTTGTTGTTCGTAGACTAACGCTGGCAACCTAACGATCCCATCCAATCTGCATTAACAGCTAACACCTCTGTACACCTTTACATCAGTATCCATGCGACTGTATTTATTTTTTCAACCTTAGCAGATACCCTGAGCGTTATAGCAACGAAGTCAGCTGAGTGTAGACACAATTGCAGCTGTTTGCGCGCGCAAGCGCCTCGGCGACTAGGCAGGGAAGAGGCGTTACAGAGTGCGCGCTTCAGCGTGGCGAGCGTGGCTAGGTTTGAGCGCGGATGGTGCTGGCTGGCTAGTTGTTGTGTGGTAAATCGACACTTTGCGAGAAGTGACATAATCGGAAGTTAGAACGTCGGACAAGGATTAGTAATTTGTAATTACAGGTTCAAAGAGGGAAAACATCGGAGTTAATCAATGTAGCGTTGATCTCCAGACCCAACTATCTACCGGGCAGTTCTATTTCGGGTCCATGAATTGTGTACTCAGCTTTGCCTTTTGTCAGTGTGTTTTTGTCATCAGGACAGCATGATCTTACCGGCTCGGTGGCGTGCTTGGATAATATATACACTACCTGGAGTTCGGGGGGTCCGTGGTTCGATTATGTCTGTTGGCAGAACTTTACGTGGGCCGGCTCCCTATCAGGAGTTGAAACAAGGTAATGATCGTTGTGCCGCTGGTGAACGCTGACCAAGCGACGCCTGCGGCACTGGGGTCATGGCCGTGATTCGTCTCCGAATCCAACTCGAGTGAGACGAGCCAGACGGGACCGAGTATGCTTGTGCTTTGTGCCTTGGATAATTCTCATTCCACTTTATGTCTAATAAAGTTTTGTATTCTTGTTATTTTTGCTATTTATTGTTATTTTTCACGATTAAAGAACGAGCGGTAGGTATGGGCGCCAATGTTTATCTCAAGTTAGGATAATATTGGACTGGATTGGAGATGCAAAACGGCAAATATGCGCAGCTTGTCACCAGCACAAAGCCTAGCCCAAGCGATCGCTAAAATAGCCCAAGCTTAATCTGCCTTAACATATAGTAGGCAATATTAAGCATAGAACGTTCAGTGATACAAAAAAGGCGTTGCGTTGACGGGTAGGGTAGTACACAGCACAGCTATGGGAACAAACGTGCATTTTGGAGCCACCTCTAAAAATTGTTCAAATGGTCCAATTTTTTTTTGCAGGGGAACTTACCATGAGGTATGTAATAGGGGGGCCCTTTAGGAACAAGACATTTAAAACTGTTTGCAGTTTGGACCTCTCTAGTCTGCATGTCTCTCATCTCACTCGAGAGCGAAGGGAAGAGGGTGGGATCAGCGGAACCTCGCCAACGTTTCCGCCCGGTGTCTGCATGTCTCTCATCTCACCCGAGAGCCAAGGGAAGAGGGTGGGATCAGCGGAGCCTCGCCAACGTTTCTCGGAAACAGGCACGCACTCGTTGGCCACCTATCTGCCCTACCGGATCACCGTGGACGCCACGACCGCCTACCAACAGGGGTCAGGGCCTACCCGCACTGAAGCTGTAGCGGCACTTCCGATCATCTATAGCTACACTTTTACATTCATTCCTTTCATCCAGCAACAAAGGAAGCTAACATGTCTGCGCATCAAACTTGTAAATAATTTATTAATGATGCTGCAAAGACCGCTGCTGCTTCAGGAAAATGAAAATGTAGAAACCGTGCCAGATTTGGAAGTGATATCCTCCTCTCCCCTCACCTCCCCACAAAGTGTTCCACCATTTGGTTCGCTTATCATTTGCATTTCAAACCGTATGATACCAGTGATTAATACCAACCCCAAGTGGTCTCGGCAGAAAACAGCTCGCAGTAAGGCCAAGGTGCAGTTTGTCATAACGAGGGTAAATTCTTTGCGCAGCTTGCCTGCGGTCATGCTATGCCAACCCACATAGGTTTTTTATGCTACTATGTTGTTTTATAGTGCTGCTATAGAGCAACTTACCTGTGGTCATGCTATGCCAACCCACGGAGCTGAATAATGTTATTATATCGCTCCATGGAGCTGCTATGGTGCAACTTACCTGCGGTCATGTTATGCCAACCCACGGGGCTCTATCATGTTATTATATTGTTCTATAATGCAATAAAGATGTAGTGCAAATATAGTGCTATATAGTACTCTATATAATTCCGTGAGCTGACATGCATAGTGCTGCTATAGTGCAACATACATGTTGTCATGTCGTACTCGCACAACTCTATAATGCTATTTTTAGGCACGCTAATGCGTTTTCGAGTGTTACTGTATGCCATGTTGCAGTTAATATGCTCAGATAGCACATTATTGCTAACTTTAATGATATATTCTAGTTTCTAGAGGAGGTGAAAGTAATTTCCAATGGCCAAATGTGAACATTAACACAAACTCTCTTATGTTGTGTAGTTCGTTTTATTGTCAAATTATTGAACTATGTCACTGCCCAAAAAGTCAAATGGAAGCAACTAGCAACTTAATTTCTTGTAATACGAGTCATACATCTTCTGTGTGATGCGTTGACAATGTCCAATGTTTTTAACTAACGAAAACCGAATGTGCTACACTTTTATATAATCTTGAATAACTTCCATGAAGTGTTATGTGTTATTTTCGCATTCGATTCCAGGACTTGTGTCCCAAAATATCGCATTGTATTCCTTTTAATTGTATAGCAGATGTTCCATATTAGCAAGCTAAGTTCCAATGGTCTTAAATAAACCGGCGTGAAACTAGCTGCCTTCTGACGCCATACTCGACTTCCTGTATACATATCTAACCTGGTGATTTTTCACCTTTTGACATGAAGCTTTCAGGCATTGTTGAGGTTCTGGCATGGTTCGATGCACGTCATGCGCCGACATTGGCCGCCAAGAGGATCCGTAGGGCCGCCGAGCGGTGGCATGACAAAAATGAAGTTCTGGCCTTGATCAATACCAAGCAACATCGGCTCTGCCACGCCAAAATTGTGTAAGAGAAATTCATGGTTGCAGATGCATTATTTCCATTCCACACCCATAGGGGTAATGTTCTTAAAGAATATCAAGGGAACCAGTCGGCCTCAACTCCAATGGTGACGGAAATTTTGCTAGGCACATTGTCCATCGTTTAAAATATAAAAATTTGCCGGTAGCTTCGGCGTACTGGGGCCCATTAATGGTCCGGTAACGGTTCCGGGCCCGACCACCATCCATGGCGGTCGGTCGGCAGCGAACCGCGGGCGACGCCGCAGGCGGCCTGCGCGCTACGGTGTATGCCCACCAGAATATCGTTCCAGAAGTTTTTCACAAGACAACAAGAAGTACAATATATCAGTGCAAGTGGCTATGAAGCTGAAGTATGAAGGTATGGCAACTTTAATCCGTGCACTTCACATCGCATTTTATGAAGATAGATTCTCACAAATCGTAATTATATTTCTTGCGCACACACTAGTGAGCTTCCGGGCGCGCTTGTCGCTCGCCCATATTTCAGAGTTTTTGAATGGCATCAGGAACCTACCTGTTTTCTTTCCTTACTGGAGATCCCCCGATATCCGCACCAACATTGCGTCTAATGCCTAACGATGATCCATATTTGTATCGGGTGCTTCGCATCTGTCAGCATATTGAAATAGTCCTTTCAACTTTCAGGAATCCTCAATGAGATCTGATTTATTCTTCTTTCAATCGAGGCTTCTTTCCTGAGGTGAACTTCCATTTTTCGGAGAGCACCCGCCGTTGTAGTAGATCCGCCTTGGGACTGGTGCTATCCAGCTGGTGGCAACGTCTGAGACTGGTGCTGTCCAGCTCGAGGCAGTGCCATGGACGGCTGCTGTTCATAGGGACGCAGCTTTCCGTGCAGCCTAGCTTACATTGTACCTGGTTCTTTTTAAGCCTGGTTGGAGCAGGATTTGCTTATTAAATTCCACCGAATTTTGCAGGCCTGACATAATTATGTAATATTAATCATTACCATAGAGTGCTTCCTGCCAGGGTTCATTTCCTGACAAAGTGGAAGAAATAGCTGATGTATGGTGATGATAATTATGCTTTCCACAGGTGCAGGCGCAGCTTCCAACAAGTGTCTTAGCGAAATGACCATGCAGCTAGCAAGCTATGACTTTCACTGGAATTGGTGGTGAGTAGTGGTTTCCTAAACCATCATAAAGATGAAAACAAAAACTGGAAACAGAAAATGACAGATGGTACATTTTCCAAACCCGTTATATTTCGCAGCAGTCATCTTCATGTCAAATGGCAGGTTGGAAATGTATTATGAGTTACATTCGAGTGATCTCCATTGTATGCATAGCATACGTTAAATCGTTAAATTGAAATTATTGGACTTCAATCCACCGTGCATATATATATATATATATATATATATATATATATATATATATATATATATATATATATATATATATATATATATATATATATATATATATATATATATATATATATATATATATATATATATATATATATATATATATATATATATACATGCATATATATGATATATATATATGTATTATATACTTATATATATGCATATATATGCATGCATATATATGTGTGTGTAGGGGTGTACATATTCACTCTCATTTCGTTATTGACTATGTAGCAACACATCCCTACAATACCACGTAGAATACAACACGACAGCCGTACTACCGACCAGTGTTTTACCTCATATATCGCTTCTTTGGCATTGTCACCTCCAGTTTTAGACGACTGAACAGTAGCAGTCTCTGTCGCCAGCTCCAGATGGGCAGCACCAATCCCAAGCCCGATCAACCTCAACGGCGGTTCTGTCAACTTTAGGGAAGTTCCTGAGGTGCACTCCCCTAAAGCAGTGTACTTCAGGAGACTTGCAAGAAAAAATTAAACAACACATAGTTGATCGTGGGAGTACATGAGATTCCGTCAAAATGTTGATGGTAAGTGATACATACATGGAACATTTATGCGGCAGTGATATAGTGTTTGTTTCCTTTTTTTCTTCACATGTTTCAACCGATGCCTATTTTCTCTCTCCCCACCCATCCGCATCAGCACTGTTTTGTGCATGCATACCAACATTCCATCCGCGGCGGGATGGCTCACCAGTACATTGGTGCGTACCGGCGAGATCTCATCGAAATTGCAAGTTTGCATTCATATTTTCGGGAAGTTGTATCCTTGCCCCAGCCATTTCGACGAATTCTCGATAGGAATGGGCAGCAGCCAGCGAGTCAACTAGCGCCACCAGTATCAGGTTGGGTAACCACCCGCTACTGGAGCTTGTTGCGACTGTCTCCTAATGAAACGCTTGCTTGTGGGCTGAGGTAGAGGAAGTTTAATAAAAACCGTGACCTTGTATAATAATGCAGTTACTTAGTCATTTTCCAGCACCACAAACATCTGGATACGATTCTTTAAAAAAAACTAGATGCGGGCTTCAGCATTATGAGTCCGGAGCGTAGCTTCGCTTTGCATGTTTGTTGACACCAACCTGTTATTTGCTCAAAAGTTAAGACATAATTTTGAAGAACTCACGGTACTGAATAATATACCCATCACCCGTTATTTTCTCGGAAGCTGGAGACATATTTGAACAACTCACCGTGCCAGCAGAAGTATATCTATTTGGCTATCTAACAACGGTAGGATCTTCTGGATGTGGTCAAAATCAGATGCTGACGTAGGTGTTACAGGTTGAGCGCTTATCACGGTCTTGTATTTTTCAACACAAGCCAATCACTTTCAAAGAAATCTAAGCCACAAGAGAAGAAACCGTCCTGCCATGTAATGATACAAGTCTTTGCATCCACCCCTACCGTTGGCTGTGGTGTTTGCTGTTCCCAAAATTAATTCGATGACATGTAAAGCCCCACATGTGATTTTTCATCGCACACATATTCATTTATTATTGCCAGTCAGTATGTCCTATTTCGAGGCAGGGAATATTTTAACTTCATCTCAGCAGTTACTGGGTATCAGGCTTGTCCCAGTCCAGCCAGGGAATATTTTAGCTTCATCTCAGCAGTTGCTGGGTATCAGGTTACTCACCACAGTGTTCGTACACACATTGGACCATAATAATCACAACTACTGCTCCAGACGGGTACATCATCGTCATGGACAAGGAGGAAGTCGCACAGTGCGCTACATTGGGAGCGTGGTCTGGTGCTGCTGTGGGATGTGGTTCACATCGTTACGGCGCAGATGGTGCGGCGCCCGTGCAAGGTGCCGCTGACGTCCCCCCCCCCCCCACCACACATCCTCGATGCCTATGTTGACACAACGGTGCCTGCAGTGGTGTGCCAGAAGGCAGAATTCTTTCAACTCAGAATATGAGCTTCATCAATCGTTTGCTTCGGCTTCAGTTTCGGTTTGGTTAGTTAGTTCCGAGTTCCAATTTAGGTCCAGTTCCGGTTGGTTTGGTCGTGATCGACCCCATCGTTCTTCCTGTGTCCACCAGGAATTTCTTGTCATTGTTTCGTTGGGGTGGATTCGTTGGGTTAATTGTTTCGTTGCCTGTGCTGACACCGCTGTACACAGATTACGACTCAAACGTGAGATCCACGTGGTCGATTGCATTGTTCTTGTGACCACTGCGATGATTGTTCGATACATTATTTTTGCTATCGAGAAATATTCCGGATCAGTAGTTTTCCGGGAAAAATGTGGTGCTTGTGTGATTTCCTGCAACGGTGTCTGAGATTAAACAGGGGTTTATCGATTGAAGCGTCTAGTGTTTCCGTGCCACCTTTCAATAGCACCAGAAACCATATACAGTGGCATGTGGTGAATGTGGCTGGTGAATGTGGGGAATGGGGGGTGTGACTCCATTCAAAACATGTGGTGCTCTTGTGAGACCTCAGCAAGGTTCTTGGAGAAGTTTGAGCAAGTCGCCTGATACCGTACAATTATCTCGAACACCAACTAATATTCTCGGAAGAGAAACTGTCTATCTTGAGAACCATAGAGTTATAATTTGAGAACTTATGGCGCTCGGACGAAGCCTTCCAGTGGGCTTCGATACTGCCTATGGTTTTCAAATGCGTGTGAGTGTATTTGAAGTGCAATAGTGGCAAGAACGAAGCCCGAGTTGTAATTTCAACCTGGATACTGAGGTGCGATGACACCATTCTCACCAGTATCGACAATATGCACCTGCGATCGAGTCTAGTGTATGCCGACTACAGAAGTCAGGTCAAGTCG
This sequence comes from Imbricaverruca yamaguchii, assembly GCA_034440575.1. Classification (NCBI taxonomy): domain Eukaryota; kingdom Metazoa; phylum Arthropoda; class Thecostraca; family Neoverrucidae; genus Imbricaverruca; species Imbricaverruca yamaguchii. The sequence goes on from JAOTOL010001524.1 coordinate 15,399, forward strand.
AGTGCAAATGCATAATAAGCGGCTCGCGGATAACATGAGGCCAGCGTTTACCACATACTCTACCAACACTACAGGAGGACGCGTTTGCATAGTGGCGGACACCACGAGGCAGCGAGGCACCAGACGCGATTACGGCGACACACTGACCCACAGCTTCGCGACCCACGATGGTGTGACCCGGAGGTGTCGGCGGGGCGGCGGAGGATCCGCTGGGGGTCCGCTGAAGCTCCACTGACCCGAGGCACACTGGGCAGTGTTGCGTTGGCAGCGGTCGCGAGTGCCGGGCGCCGGGCCTCAGCGGCGAGCTGCCAGAGGTGCTGAGCTGCCGGCGCCCGTCGGTGCTGAGCTGCCGCAGGTGCCAGCCAACTGTCTACTGTCGCCCAGAGCCGCCGCCTCGCACCGATTGTCCAGCCGTGCCCGGCGCATTGGGCGATATTGTGCGGAGTCTTGTGTTCACGGTAAGGCAGGACTGCAGGTCTGCTGTCCCGTGGGGCAGTCCACGCGCACTTTGTATCGACTAGTGCCGTCGTCCGGTGGACGATGGCTTTGCTCACACGATAACTCGTCGTTTCCGAGGAAATGGTATGGTTTCAAAGCAGCTCTTTGAATTAGTACTTAGCTATGTGTGCGAACAGGCATTGCCGCAATAATGCTTTGGCGTAGTAAATGCGGGTTAAACTGGTGATAGGTGCCGTCGTGACCGAAGTGTCCTGTGTGTCGTGACCCGACCTGAAGTGTGCCGTCGTGACAGAAACGTGTCGTGGGTTCGTGACCTGAAGTGGGCCATCGTGACCGAAGTGTGCTGTTTGTCGTGACCTGAAGTGTGCCGTCGTGACCGTTCGTTGCGTTCTACAACAACCAGCAGCACGGCATCAATATTACAGCTCTGGTAATATTACAGCTTTGGTAATCAGTAGGAATATGGTTTCCTTCACTGTAGCCCGTTTGATTTGTTTATGTTTAAGCAGGCGTCTTTGTCAGCATCGCTTCAGTATTGCATGCCATTGATATCACATTTGTAAATTGCGTTCCAAACTGATGTCATTTCTGATCGATGTCTTCATTAAATTTCAAGTCGAACGAAAGAGTTGCTGTTGTCTTAAGACAGCCGTGGCCTGTCTCATCTCAATTTGGTTTATCTTGCAGATACGCTGTCGGAGACGATGCCCCCGAACACCCCAATAACGAACCAACTGTCACAGACGATCAGTATCTGGTTCTAGATCCAGAGTATGTTCTCTGTATCCAGAGATGAGCAGCATATGTTCATAGATCCAGAGTATGGTACCTGTATCCAGAGTATAGTTCCTGTATCCAAAGTATGGTACCTGTATCAAGAATATAGTACACGTATCCAGAGACGACCAGTACCTGCTCATAGATCCAGAGTATAGCACCTGTATATCTGAGACAATTAGCATCTGTTCCTATGTTCAGGGTAATGTACCTGTATCCAGAGACGATCAGTGTCTGTTCATAAATTCAGAGTATAGTACCTGTATCCAGAGATGAGCAGCATCTGTTCATAAATGCAAAGTATAGAACCTGTATTCGGAGACGATCAGTATCTGTTTATAGATCCAGAGTACAATACCTGTATCCAGAGACGAGCAGCATCTGTTCATAGATGCAGAGTGCAGTGCCTGTATCCAAAGCCACAATCAGCATCTGTTTCTAGATTCAGGGAAATGCACCTGTATCCAGCGACGATCGGTATCTGCTCCTAGACTCAGAGTATAGCACCTGTATCCAGAGACAACGAGTATCTGTTCCCAAATCTGTTCACTTGGATTCAGCACAGAGCGATATCTCTCCAATATGAGCTCCCAGCTCGTGTGTGAAATATGTCCTAAGCGGCCATGGGTCTTAACTAATTTACATCACCTATGATTTAGTACGTCATAATGTTGCCGGTCCAATCGCGGATCGGGCAACAGTTTCCCTGGTCTGTTTCATTTCTTCCGCACGTGTGTATCTTGCATTTGTCCGTTGAACTGTCGGGCTACCAGCTCAATGTTTTCATGCATAAGGCCACGGTAGTAAATATCCACGTGACGCTGGCCTCTGCTCGCCAGCAATACATGTGACGCTGGCCTCTGCCGGCCAGCAATACACATGACGCTGGCCTCTGCCCGCCAGCAATACATGTGACGCTGACCCCTGTTCGCCAGCAATACATGTGACGCTGGCCTCTGCTCGCCAGCAATACACGTGACGCTGGTCTCTGCCCGCCAGCAATACATGTGACGCTGGCCTCTGCTCGCCAGCAATACATGTGACGCTGACCCCTGTTCGCCGCAATACATGTGACGCTGGCCTGTCGCCGCAATACACGTGACGCTGGTCTGCTCGCCGCAAACATGTGCTGGCCTCTGCCGTCGGCAATACATGTGACGCTGGCCTCTGCTCGCCAGCAATACATGTGACGCTGGCCTCTGCTCGCCAGCAATACATGTGACGCTGGCCTCTGCTCGCCAGCAATACACGTGACGCTGGTCTCTGCTCGCCAGCAATACATGTGACGCCGGCCTCTGCTCGTCGGCAAAACCTGTTCACTAGATGGATCCATCAGCGCGGGATTGTGAAATCCCTCCCCTCCCCCAGATCCATTTGACGACCGTTATTAGCGTGCTGAGGTCGGAAGGAGAAATGACTGATATTGTGTGCAAATATATGAATAGGAAATAAACCAATTGTCGCGTGTAATGTATGCATGCAAGCAAATCAGGCAATGCATAACAATAGCAAATCAACACATACAATTCAATGTAGAAGGGTGAAAATAGTCAAATATTTCAGATCAAAGACCAGAACACTGTTTTCACGGTGCATGAACTTTTCTGGCCCGACCAGGGCGACCTGGGAAATGCAAATGATTACCGCGAGCCCTCTCCATCCACCCGATTTGCATTACATTTTGTACTAAAGTGCCCATCAGTTACAACAAGCAAAATCAGACCTTGCAGAGCGCAGTCATCGTTGAACTGACCCACCTGCCATGTAAAGGTTACTTGACACCATTTAGTTTTTGGTCGACAAGATCAGGGTTGCGGCTCTGTCCGGATAGACAGGCACACGGCCTAGGCACTCAGGCACACACTGCACTTTGGGTGCAGTGGCAGCAGGGGGTAGGCACCGAGCTACAGACCACAGGATGCGCTGCCTTGTCCACCGGGCTGCTGTCGCAGAGCGGGTAGTAGGCACCGAGCTACAGGCCACAGGATGCGCTGCCTTGTCTACCGGGCTGCTGTCGCAGAGCGGGTGGTAGGCACCGAGCTACAGACCACAGGATGCGCTGCCTTGTCTACCGGGCTGCTGTCGCAGAGCGGGTAGTAGGCACCGAGCTACAGACCACAGGATGCGCTGCCTTGTCTACCGGGCTGCTGTCGCAGAGGGGGGGCAGCCACAGGATGCGCTGCCTTGTCACCGGGCTGCTGTCGCAGAGCGGGGGGTAGGAACCGAGCTACAGGCCACAGGATGCGCTGCCTTGTCTACCGGGCTGCTGTCGCAGAGCGGGTGGTAGGCACCGAGCTACAGACCACAGGATGCGCTGCCTTGTCTACCGGGCTGCTGTCGCAGAGCGGGTAGTAGGCACCGAGCTACAGGCCACAGGATGCGCTGCCTTGTCTACCGGGCTGCTGTCGCCGCTACTGTGGGCTCTGACGACTTCACATGGTCTCAGGATGACGATATTAGCTATCGGAACCACTAGCGTAATCGCACGCTTTATATGCTCTCACGTCAACGTCACCTGCAGCGCGTGGGACGCGTCCGACCATGGATGGGCATGCTTGTAAGGTATGCTAGTGGTACGCAGCACCGTCGCCCGTGGTCGGGTGAGGCAGTCTGTAGCATAGTCCCCGCCAGCGTCACCGGCAGCGCGTGGGACGCGTCCGACCATGGATGGGCATGCTTGTAAGGTATGCCAGTGGTACGCAGCACCGTCGCCCGTGGTCGGGTGAGGCGGTCTGCAGCATAGTCCCCACCAGCGTCACCGGCAGCGCGTGGGATGCGTGCGATCCGAGATGGGCATGCTTTATAAGCCAGTGGCATGCTGCACCGTCGCCTGTGTTCGGGAGGGGCGGTGTGCACCAGTGAAACCCATTATAATTGGAATAGAACTAGTCAAACCTGATCACTTGCCTGGTTATCCGTGGCCTCGTTCGTGGTGTGTTGTCTTACATTTAGTGGATCAACAGACTGTACGCATGTTCAAATGTGACTTCCAGGCCAAAGTTACGAGTAGGAGGCGTGAAAAGTAACATACTTCTATGTTCGAACGTAATTGCACCGAAATACAAAATGCGATCGGTACAGAGATCAAGCAAGCACAAGTGAACTTGCAGAGATGCGCTGCAACACATGACACCCAAAGACTTGTTGTAAAGTCATGTAATTACATTTCGCTCGTAAGATAAAACACTTTAAGGGATATACTTTTCACACCGAGTGCTATAATTTGTGAATGTGTCGGCTAGAAAGGGGCGGTTAATTCGAATTCAGCATTGAAGCCAACCAAGTAAGGCAATTACTTGCCACAAGGTTAGCTCGAATCACGCCAGAACACCTGTGTACAATTGACCTAGGATGACCTGATGTCCATTCCTAAAATGTTGCCCTGTGTATGAAAAAATGAGTGCTAAATTTGCCGAAGTGATCAGGAATGCATTGTAACGGGCGGCTATTCTGAAAATGTTTCGTTCGTGGTGAAGACTATTTCCATAGGTCCTGAACACTTGGAAAGCGTTCAGGTGATGGATGAACGTTGTACCGCGTTCAGCCATTCGCGACCTGCACTAAAGCCAGCGGACATCAAAGGTGCCAGCTACTGCGACTTCAGCGGCAATACTAAACACAGCACACATGCTGTCTACGCTTCATGTAGATGTTGTCAAACGCATGAATTATACAAATGCAATTTTGTATATACTCTCCTTCGCTGACAGCTGTGTAAACGAATACAAAGCTATCTTTAACATCCGAAACAAGGACATGCATAAAGCAGACTTCAGCATGAAATGTGAATGGCATGCATGTGCGGCGGATTGCTACCGAACTGAAAGCGGTCTTTGCAGACTTGGAGGCACAATTTGAATGTGTGGTTGTGGACTGTTCCAAGTCAAAGCTATTTATATGCGGATATTTGAATTTTGTCTCTTGCGTATGCCATACTCAGACCCGGACAGACGTGCGCTCTCTGATTTCATTTCCGATTACTCGTTATCTCAGTGAGTGACTTCGCCCCACCTATTCGACTGGCTTTCTTCTTGGCGCGGTCATCACCAACTGTCGTGCCAATGTGAAGCACTGCCGTACATAACTTCATAACTTTAGTCCGCATAGATTTGTCTGTGTTTCCGTATATATGCCTAGATCCAGACTTAGTGGCGCCATGTTCGCCCGCGATGCTTTCGCCTTACAGGTCCGAATGTTTTGCTTTGGGGGGGGGGGGGCTGAATGGAGTTCTGTTTTAACTCTCCCTCCTTCACGCTCAAGTGGGAATTTTTCTGGTCATCTTTTTACCCATCATTGGCAAACATGCCCCCATCAGGGCTGTCAAAATCAGGAATCCTAGCGCCCCGGTTGTATCGCATGGAACCAAATCTTTAACCCGCCCAGTCTCTCCGGTCAGATCCGGTCTCTGGGGAGGCGGATAGGTAACCCCCTATAAAATCAAAAAAATCGTCGCACGAAATTTCTCCCAAAGCTGACGTCACTAGGGGGGGGGGGCAACATTGTTGGCTCTGGGAGTTCATTTTTTGGGATGCTTGAGAGAAGAAGAAAAAATTTGAATCAGAAAAGGGCAGCGAAATCGACCAGACCCATACAATTTTTTGCCCCCCAAAAGTCAAAATTTTATTTTTTTGAAATTAAAAAATGTTGAGTTTACAAGTTTTCTTTAGCTTTCTTTTTCTCATCGGTAGAGCAGACCGAGAAACGTTGTTGGAAGTCAACCTGGTATAATGTTTATTTTAGCCAGAATCTTCGATTTGAACTCCAATAGGCAAATATGCAAAATATATAAGTAGTTAAAAACGGGGAAAAATGAAAAATTCCTCTCATACGTTTTGTTGCATCACTAAAGATAACCAAATGCTTAAAGTTTCATTTAGATATTTGCATTCGTTAAAGCATGACGACTGGTTGAACATTTTTGGAAGTTAATTCACTTGATCTAGATTAGCTCGTTGACCCTAGACGACCTGACTTCAAAAGTTTGACATGACATGTAAAATTTATGTGAGAGAACGTGTGCCAACTTTCGGCGCGCTGCCGCGCGCCGTTCGTTCACTATCCGCGAAAAACCTGAGGTGGGGCGGTTGAAGACCCCTCACCTCATGTAGGGCGCGGAACATATGTGTCGCCGCCTAGACGCGCTGGCTGTCTATGGACACCAGTATATGCAGCATATGGACGCCAACCGAGGTGTAAGATCGGCGACTAGGCTTGATAGCCGCGATGATGTTGAGTGGCGCATCCGTGAGGAATGGCAGAGGTCAATGTGGCGTCATAGCAGGTCATTCGTCGACAGCAAGCAGGCCATTCGTAGGCTGCCCGACGCGACAGCTGATGACCTTAACCGATGTTTTGTCCGTATGGGCCCACTCATGGCTCATGGACAGTTCAAGATCAATCACCATCGCATTATCCCATGGCGTGACGATCATTGCTCAATCCGTTCTGCCATCTGGCGTGATTGACTGCTGATTTCGCAGTTGTGTATTTTTCATTTCCAAGGGACGACACCCGTCGCACCCTTCGCATTTCGTTTTTAGTCGGGTGACACACACCAGTTACCTCACGCGATTTTCGTCCTCGTCGTACTTCTGTTCTCTGTGTTTATGTGCGTTCTTCATGTTTATTTATATTTCATTAGGGAGGACCATTTTCCCCGCGATGGAGAAAAACGAAGACGGTCAATGACCCCATCTCGCCACCTGACCCTGAATCTGAATTTCCTCCACTGACCAGGCCTGCTGACCATCGCTCGGCTCCGGGCTTTGCACATGATGCTCAATCTCTCGATACAGCTGTTCATGATCCACCCAGGACTCTTCTTCTCGATAACGTCATGGAAACCCTTTGTGTCTCGCCGATCCCTGCTTGTCTCAAACCACATCCACGTCTCACGATCCGGACCAGACAAGTACCCTCCACGCCGCTGACCCACGCACGAACCAGATCACACCCTCCCAATCTGAGCCCATCCAACCCATCGAACGCTGTCCCGACAATGCTGACTCGTACGTAGTCGTCAGGCCCGACGAGGAAACCGTTTCCTTCCGTCGTATCAACGTTTTCTGGCCGACTAAACAACTCGCCATCTGCTCCTCAGTCAATCCTGACATTGAAGCCCCTGACAACGGAAGCCTAGTCATTAAAACACAATGCCGAGCTCAGATCAAAGCCCTCCTTTTGTGGAAAATCAGTCACCAACATTCTCCATTCCAATAGTAACACCATCAAGGGCACCATCTTCGCGCCGGGACTCCGCTTCATGTCAGAGGCAGATATTCAGGCGGAGCTCAGGCCAGAGAGGTGACCCACGTCCACTGTCACCTCCTTTAAAGACGACCAGAAACGTGATACGAATATTTTACCTTCAACTCTCCCACCCTTTCCGAGATCCTCCTCGCCGGACACCTACGTTATCAAGTCCGTGTCTTTACTCCTAATGCTCTCCGCTGTTAAATTTCCGGCGCGTCGGCCATGGCAGTAAAACATGTCGCCAACTAGCCTGATGCCCGAAGTGTGGCGAACCTGGTTCCACCTGCGCCGAAACAGCCCTCTGCCTCACCTGCAGCATATCCGACAACCTAACCACGCCAACAGCCTGTCCGTTTTGGCGCGAAGAAAGAGGCTTGCGCCGTCAAGGAAATTACCGGTGTCTCCTACCCACAGGCCCGACGGTCTGTCGAGGCCATCTCCCCGTCCACAAAAACGTACGCCCAGGCGGCCACCATTGCTCCCTCCATCCCTCGCGTCAAACTAATTCCACTTCTACACAAACAGAACTTATATCTGGCCTAGGACCACTCACCAAACTAAAACCAATCACCATCATGACGTAACGACTCCGGCTCCCATCCCACAGACCACTCCGGCTCCACAAACCCAGGCCATTACAGTGAGGAGTGACAGACCCCGCAGCCACTCGGCTGCTGGGGAATCGCGCTCCGTCCCGGTTGGCTGCCGGACAAGACCGACTCGTGCAGTTCCGGCCGGCGCCCACGTGATCCGACCGACCCCTCCCAGCCGGCGGGCATCGTCTACATTTCTGCAATCGAACTTCCGTGGTTTAATCTCCAAATGGACATAATTTAAAGTTTTAATTTTTAATTCTTAACTCCGATTTTCATCACATTTCAATAAGCATGGTTTTTGCCTACTGATCAATATAATTTCAATCTTTTAAATTATGAACTGTTCCGTCACGGCGAGGTCCGTGGACCACATCGCAGTGGCGGTTCAAGCGCTATGTATCAATAATGGTTAAACACATACACAAATCACACTTCGTTCACTTTTCCATGTACTTTACTTTTCATGGTCGGAATATCTTTCTGTATATACGCTATGTATTCTACCAAACGTACATATCACCAATATTTCGACCCAATTTCCCCATCTTATAGTATATTGCAAACGCCCTTTCATTTTGTTCGGATATTTTAGCACACCTAATCCAGCTTGGGATAAAACACGCACACATGCAGACACTTGCGGCCGCATTACTTGACAAAACTTAAACCAGCGAGACTGAATAATACTTTACTCTCCTTTTTCACCTTGGACATCACAAAAAACTACCATTGATTTATTAATTTGCTCTCGGACTCTGGCCAGCGATTTTCGTTGGACCGTAGACAGGCGCACACCCAGGATTTTTTCATGAGGGGCGGACCGAAAAGGGCACTCGGGAGGCTCCAAAAGGGCACTTGACCGGCTCCAAAAGGGCACTTTGCGGCCCGGGGCACACTGGAAGGTTTGTTGACCGTGGGTGGGGGTGGGGTGGGGCGTTACTTTTCCATGCCGCATAGGACAGGAAAGGGCACAGGGGAATGCCATCTTTAGGCCAAAAGGACAGTTTTGAGCTCAAAGGGCACCTTTGGCACAGGCGGGGCACATAAGGCAAGTGATTTTTGGGCTAAATTTGGGACATTCCGGCCAAGAGGGCACTTTTCGGTCAAAAGGGCACTTTTGGCCAAAAGGGCACTTTGGTCTCATGGGTGGGGGGCCCGGACCCTCTGCCCCCCTCCGGTGTGCCTATGACCGTAGATATCGCAACCCACGACAGCGACCACTATCCCATCAAATTAATCCCCATTATGTCAGCTGCGGCCGATCTTACACCAAGTGTTATCCCACGCTGGATAATTTCGAACATTTCTGTTTTGTCATTGTGAACCTAAGTGTTTCCATACTTCATTCATGTACTTCAGCCCATTCTTCGTGAAGCCGATTATCCCGAGCCGCCTGTCGGTCTGGCGGGCGGCCCGATTCCGGTACCTGGAACCGGTAGCTGACCCGATAAAGTGCTGATATATAGGCGACCTGGGGCCTAATGCCGGATCTAGCAGCATTTGTATACCACGCCCTATTTCAAACTACGATTTCTGCCCCCGAGTTTTTACGACGAGAGCACGACGAGAGTCAGCTGGTTCTCGTGCGGCCGCATTCGGCTGTTGCGGGCCTGTTTGCCCAACCGTGTCTGGAAGAACCGTGGACTAAGACAGACACACACACATACACACACACACACACACACACACACACACACACACACACACACACACACACACACACACACACACACACACACACACACACACACATACACACACACACACAGAGACGCACACACACACACACAAACACACAAACACACACACAAGCACACACATACACACACACACACACACACACACACACACACACACACACACACACACACACACACACACACACACACACACACACACACACACACACACACACACACACACACACACACACACACACACACCATTGTTTAAGCTGATTTACTGACAGTCCGATACTGTGTCGTGTCTGTTCTATGGGCCGCTCTCCACGTGCTTCGGGTGTTTCGGGTCTCCACGTGCTTTGGTGTTGGGCCGGCCCGACCACCTGCACGTGCTGCGCGGTCTGGCCGAGGAGCGGATCGTGCCGCCGGCGGCTCGTCGCTCCTCGGCCAGGTGCTGCGGCTCGGCTGCGCCAGCGATGCGGCGGGCGGCGGCGCGCGAGGCTTCTCGCGCACGGCGCGCGGCGTGCGCGACGAGACGGCCGTGTCGTGCGGCACGCGCCTGCCTCCGACCGACCAGCGTGGGCGACCGGGCCGCGCGCTGGCCGGCTCGCCGTCTGCCGTCAGCGAGTGGCCGTGGGTGGTGCAGCTGGTGGTGAACGACACGACGCGCGGCCTGGTGAACGGCGTGTGTGCCGGCAGCGTCATCAGCCCGCGTCTCGTGCTGACGGCGGTGCACTGCCGGCCAGCCGGTGCGTGTGATTACCGGCTCGCTGCGCTTCCACGGGGGCGAGCCGATGGCGCCACCGAGTACCTGGTGCACCCCGACCACCGGCCGCTGTCGCCGAGTGCGGCGGACGTGGCGCTGGTGCGGCCGCCCTACCCGCTGACGTACGGCGCGGCCGTGCGGCCCGTACGTCTGCCTGCCGGGCTGCGGCGAGCCGCGCCCCACCCGTGGCCTGGCGACCGGGTGCGGCGAGCCGCGCCCCACCCGTGGCCTGGTGACCGGCTGGGGCGAGCCGCGCCCCACCCGTGGCCTGGCGACCGGCTGGGGCGAGACCGCCGACGGCGGTCGCACGTCGTCCCTGCTGCGTGACGTCACGCTCACCATCGCCACGGCCGCCCAGTGCGTCGCTGGCGGCGCGTCGGCGGCGGGTACTGCGCGGACGCTGTGCGCCCTGCCGACGCCCCTGACCGGGCGTGCCTCCCCGTGTCGGAGCGACTCGGCCGTTCCGCTGGTGACTGTGCGCGCCGACGACGCCTTCGTCCAGCACGGCATCACGGCGGGCGGGTCCGGCTGCGATATCGCACCTAATCAACTCGCCTTATTTGCACACGTTGACAGGTTCTTGGCATTCATTGGTGCTAGCTCAGACTTAAACCTACCAGCCTGTTCCTGAAGGCTACTGGTTGCGTGCGCATACCTACAGGCAAGAGAGACTCAGTAAGACGTCGCACTAATGTTTGTTCGCAATCTGTCTTTAGCCCGCATTTCCATAAAGAACATACGAGCAAACAATTTAAACGATGCACTTGTCACACGATGAGCATGTTGTACTGCGTGTAACTGTGCCCACGAAATTAATATGATCAGCCCTGTGCATGATGAAGAAAGGAGGGAGCTTCACGTGTTCTTCGTACAATTTCGCATGGAAAAAACACTGTCACGGGTGAAAACAAAGCATCCCGGTATTGGGAACGCCGGCATCAGCTTCCAGCATTGCCAGAGTTATACACCGCTGTCCCTGTTCCGCTAGCATCTGCTCGAATTCCTCCTTTTCTATCAGTTGCTCTTCACAGATAGACTAGAATCACGGGAGATGCATCAATCCATCGCGAATATTTAAACAGAGTATTTCCGTCTAACCCGTGTGCTCTGCTAGGTGCAAGATATATGAATAAATCAACCTCCTACAGTCCCTGTGCATGACCTGCTGCAACACACATCATCGCGATTCATCAACTGCTTACAGCTAGTGTTCATGACCTGCCACAATGCTCATCATCGTTACTAATCAACTGCCTACAGCCAGTTTGTATGGTTTACCATAATGCACATCATCGCTATTCATCAACTACCTACAACCAGTGTGCATGACCTGCTACAACAAACATCAGCGTTGTTCAACTGTCTACAGAGTACGTGCGGTGTGGAGCGAAAGTAGAGAACGTGACCACTCAGTGACCAGAGTAGGGAACGGAACAGAGGACTGGGCTGGGAACGAAGGAACGACACCGGGGAATGGGCTGTGAGCGGGACCGGATCATGCAAACCTGCTTGAATTCGATTTCTCGGATAGACGGATTGGTAAAAACATCATGATGATGAACGGTAAATCAATTGAGTGAAACAAATAGTACTTTTATCAAAAATTCAAGGACATTTCCAAAAGTTTCAACTTTATTGCCTTGTTCAGGGAAAACGTCATGACCCGAGACTGAAAACACGTTACAGCTTTTTTAACGATACATTTTCAACGCACTTTTTACGATGCGACGCGAATTCTACTTCCGACAAAAGTACCTTCCAACGAAGGCATAAGCCGAATTCTTGAGTGACTGCATCGAAGAACAGATTCTTCCTCGGTCAGCCCCAGCACAGCTCTACAGTGTCATGCAGCAAAGCATGTATCGAACCGTGTACCTGGCATGCATTGGGTTGACGGCTTTGTGATATTCCGAAAAATATGTCGGAGGTATGAAAAGTGAACTTCATCGTAATTTTGTAAATTGCTTAACATTTTTTTCAGTCTCGACCCATATATTGTTTCCCTGATGAAGGCAATAAAAACAAAACATTGGGAAATGTTTTTTTTTTTAATTGCTAATTTTTTCACTCGACTGATGTATAACTTACTGGTACTCGTCATACTATTTTTACTGTTCTAATTCCTTGAAATTCTGTCCAGTGCATGGTCGGGCCATTTAGTATCGTGCACAAGGTCATGCGTACAAAGTTCAACATTCAGAAGATCAAGAATGCCCAGCAAGATCCAACAGCGAAAGCGAACCAACGAAGATCGCTAACAAGAACAAAAACGAGGGTCGTGTCACCGATGTGAAATGCAGGTGACTCAACCAGCAATGCACAATGCTTTCACACATGTACACGAATGGCTAATCAAAGATCCTCAGCGAAGGAGTGGCACTAAGACCCATCGTCAGCTGCCTTGGTTCGACACGTCACGCGCTAAGTTAGTTCGCAGTAAGCATTATATACGCTGTTTATGATGCATTTCTCGGCTCGGTCCGGTACCGAGCCGAGATCAGGCGGCGCTAGTAACGTCAAAAATGGGGTGCTGATGAAATATAAAATAGCGTTTAGCTACATATAAATGATTTTTTTCAAGTTTACCTAGGTGCAAGAAACACATCTTTAATAATATTGTCCATCATCCTGTTAACAACACGCATTTATGTTCAAAAATACGGATAATTAAAACCGCATCCGCCTATTTGCCAGATGCGTGGAAGCTTTCCGCCATATTCCATACAATTCTCGGCTCGGTCCGGTACCGAACCGAGATCAGGCGACGCTAGTAACGTCAAAAATGGGGTGCTGATAAAATATAAAATAGCGTTTAGCTAGATATAAATGTTTTTCCAGGTTTAAGTAGGTGTAACAGGTATATATTTAACAATATTGTCCATTGTACTGTTAGCCTATTTGCCAGATGCGTGGAAGCTTTCCGAGATTTTTCGTAAGTCCCGGTCCTCCCTCAGGGCCCAGAAATGCTTTGACCAATCACAGGTCAGCTATCACAGGTCAGCTGGTTTGTCCATGCAGGGCCGACGCACAAACGGCGAAGGAACTGCTGATTATCTGTAAGTAAAAGTGAAATAAACAGAGAATCTGATCATTTATTAAATTAATGTTACATTATTTAGATAGAAATAGTCGGAAGCTATCATTGTATAACTCATATGATAGGTTTTATTTCTTTTGGAGCCTCTGAAGACTGCAAGAACGATGTAGTTAGGACTATTCAAATCGCCAATTTAGGTTTTAGACGAAGACATAAAATATTAAAGACGTAAAGACATAAAAGATTAGTGCAACTATGAGCCACAAGGGCCCTTCTTGGTTGCACTCTGTACACTGAAGCAGTTGCCCACCAAATCTGTCAATCAGCCCTCCCTGTAATACTGAAAAGCAAGCCCTCTATTCTTAAAGACATAAAAGATTAGTGCAACTCCGAGCCACAAGGGCCCTTCTTGGTTGCACTCTGTACACTGAACCAGTTGCCCACCAAATCTGCCAATCAGCCCTCCCTGTAATACTGAAAAGCAAGCCCTCTATTCTTATAATGATTGTCTATGCTGTTTTTAAAGATGTTCAATGTGCTGCTACTGACGATGTTTTCTGGCAGCTGGTTCCAGTGTTCCACTACCCTGTTGGTGAAGAAAGTTTGCCTTAACCTTGTTCTGCTGTGGTTAATTTTAATTTTGAATTTATGACCTCTAATTGCATCATTTCTGTTAAATTCAAACATTTCCCCAAGGTATCCCCTCTCCAGACCATTGACAAATTTAAAGATCTCGATGAGATCTCCTCTCAGCCTTCTATATCTAAGTGAAAACATATTCAATTTCTTCAATCTTTCCTCATATGCCAGGTTGCTTATGCCATTAACCATTTTTGTAGCCCTCTTTTGTACTCTCTCTAAAAGCCAACAATCTTTTTCATAGCTAGGAGACCAAGCTTGGATGCAGTATTCCAAATGTGGCCTGACGTATTCACAGTAAAGCTTCCTGATCACTTCCTCACTTCTGTATGATACATTCCTATTTATTGCCCCGAGCATTCTCAGTGCCTTCTTCCTGGCTTCCTTGGTCTGTTCTGATGCCCCCAATTTTGTGTTTAGAATAACACCTAAATCCTTCTCCTGTTGAGTCACTGATAGCACTTGGCCACCCATCAAGTATGGAGCCTTCATATGCTGCTTACCTACATGCATGATTTTGCACTTATCAAAGTTAAATTTCATTTGCCATTCTTCGGACCACTTCACAAGTTTGTCTAAGTCTTTTTGCAGCGAGATATGCTCATCCTGACCTGTTATTGCCCTAAAGACCTTCAAATCATCTGCAAATTTCAAAACTTTACTGCTTAGGCCACTTTCAATGTTATTTACAAATATAATGAACAGTAATGGCCCTAGTACTGACCCCTGGGGGACTCCACTAAGAACATTTTGCCATGATGACTTTGTACCATTTAGCATCACTCTTTGCTGTCTATCTGAAAGCCACAACTCTATCCATTTTAAGATGCTACCTGCAATACCATGGGACTGAAGCTGTATCATTAACCGTTTATGGGGTACCTTGTCAAAGGCCTTACTAAAGTCAAGATATGCTACATCAACCTGATTTCCTGATCAAATTGTTCTGTGGCGAAGTTCAAAAAGTCCAAGAGGTTTGTGAGACACGATCGTCCTTTTCTAAATCCATGTTGAGTATCTTGAATCAATCTGCTACCTTCCAGATAACTAACTATTCTATCCTTGATAATTGATTCGAGTACCTTGCAGACTAGGGATGTGAGACTTATTGGCCTATAGTTTTCAACTTTCCCTCTTTCTCCTTTCTTGAAAATAGGAACTACATTTGCCCTTTTCCAGTCTGTTGGAATTTCATTATGTGAAACTGATCTACAAAATATTATGCTAAGTGGAAATGCCAGTTCCTTTTCAGTTTCCCGCAACACCCTAGCATAAATATCATCAGGTCCTGCTGCCTTATTTGGCTTTATTTTCCTGATATGATTGTAAACAACATCACTACCAATGAAATCAACATCATTTGTCAGATCCCATGTAACTGAACTATGGTGTACGGTCGGCAGATTGGTCATATCTTCCAATATAAACACTGATTTGAACTGCTTGCTCAGCTCCTCAACCATCTCACTATCCTCACCCAATGTAGTCCCGTTTACTTCCAGTGGACCAATTGTGCTAGAAACTTTACTCAGCTTGTAGAAACTAAAGAACTTTTTACTGTCCCCATTACAGTTTCTAGCTAAATCCAGTTCCTTTGCTCGCTTTGCTGCTCTGGTTTTTTGCTTCACAGTGTCTCTAGCTTTTCGATACGCCTTTAGATTAATGACATTTGAGGCTTCTTTAAAAACTCTAAATGCAGTTTTCTTAGCCCTAATTGCTTTTATCACGTCTGGTGTAAGCCATGCTGGCTTTCCTACCCTTCTTTTGCGTCTTTGTTTTTGGGGGATATGTCTAATCTGAGTTTCCTTTAAGTAAGATTTGAACTTTTCCCACATTTCACAGGCATTTAAATTGGAGAATTCTTCTTCCCATCTGATGGCACTTAAAGCCGCTCTCATGCCGTTAAAGTCTGCTCTGTTGAAATTTGGAACCTTTACCAAATTATCCTTGATAATCTCCCCTACATGTGCCTTGAATCTAATTATGTTATGGTCACTTTTTCCCAGAGTTTCGCCTACAGTCAAGTCTTGAACCAAGTCACTTAAATCCGAGAATACAAGGTCCAAGAATGAACCATGCCTGGTAGGTTCCGATACAAACTGGTGTAAGAACAGGTCCTCTTCAAGGCATTTCCTGAACATTTTGCATGATGGGGAGCCAACACCAGCATTTTCATAACCTTTTAGATTAAAGTCACCGAGAATAAGGCACTTCCTCTTAAAGTTTCTACTGATTTCCTCACAAATCACCTTGTCAAGCTCCAGTTGCTGCGAATGTGGCAGGGTTCCTGATCGGTAGAAAGCTCCTATCCTAAGAGTATTGCTGTTGCCTTTTCCCACAGTGACATCAAGCCAAATGGACTCCACAGACACATTTTTATCCCCACCTGCTACTTTTTGAGAACTGAATAAGCTATTCACATAGAGCATTACACCACCCCCTTTCATTGCTGGACCCCTATTGCACGAAAACATATTGTATCCCTGGATCTCATAGTCCTGTAAGTTATCTCCAAAATATCCTTCACTGACCCATGCCTCCGTAATGCAAACAAAATCCGGTTCCTCCTCAGCAACATAACACTTGAATTCATCAAATTTGGAACGGATACTCTGAGCATTAAACATCATACACTTAACAAATGCTCCATAACCACCTTTGGCCTTTTCATATTGAGGAGTTCTTTTATCACTAGATGAACTATAACTCTGTCCCCTTGAGTTGCTGCTGTCCCTATTTGCAGACTTTGAGGTTCTATTACCTTGGCTGACACTATTGGAATATTCCTGAGTTGGCAATGCAATTTCATCCCTCCCCACCCCATTTCCTAGTTTCCCTGAAGGACATGCTCATATACTTTGCCAACACATGGACCCCCTTCTCAGAAAATGCAGGCCATCCCTCTGATAGAGGTCCCACGATGCATAAAACCTGCTCCACTCGTCTACAAATGTAAAACCTAGCTCCTGGCAGAGCTTTCCTACCCTGGTGTTAGCTGCCAGTGCCCTAGAGCTCCACTCAGGGGAGGCTCTAGCCCTAGGCAAAATTCCTGTTACAAGCACTCTATTGGTACCCTTCAGGGTGGCCAGAAGGGCCCTGTACTCCCGCAGAAGCTCCTCGCTCCTAGTATGACCTATGTTATTTACCCCTACATGCACTATGACTGTTCTTATATTCTTATAATGATTGTCTATGCTGTTTTTAAAGATGTTCAATGTGCTGCTACTGACGATGTTTTCTGGTAGCTGGTTCCAGTGTTCCACTACCCTGTTGGTGAAGAAAGTTTCCCTTAACCTTGTTCTGCTGTGGTTAACTTTAATTTTGAATTTATGACCTCTAATTGCATCATTTCTGTTAAATTCAAAGATTTCCCCAAGGTATCCCCTATCCAGACCATTGAGAAACTTAAAGACCTTGATGAGATCTCCTCTCAGCCTTCTATATCTAAGTGAAAACATTCAATTTCTTCAATCTTTCCTCATATGCCAGGTTGCTTATGCCATTAACCATTTTTGTAGCCCTCTTTTGTACTCTCTCTAAAAGCCAACAATCTTTTTCATAGCTAGGAGACCAAGCTTGGATGCAGTATTCAAAATGTGGCCTGACATATGCACAGTAAAGCTTCCTGGTCACTTCCTCACTTCTGTATGATACATTCCTATTTATTGTCCCGAGCATTCTCAGTGCCTTCTTCCTGGCTTCCTTGGTCTGTTCTGATGCCCCCAGTTTTGTGTTTAGAATAACACCTAAATCCTTCTCCTGTTAAGCCACTGATAGCACTTGGCCACCCATCAAGTATGGAGCCTTCATATGCTGCTTACCTACATGCATGTTTTTGCACTTATCAAAATTTCATTTGCCATTCTTCGGACCACTTCACAAGTTCGTCTAAGTCTTTTTGCAGTGAGATGTGCTCATCCTGACCCGTTATTGCCCTACAGACCTTCAAATCATCAGCAAATTTCAAAACTTTACTGCTTAGGCCACTTTCAATGTTATTTACAAATATAATGAACAGTAATGGCCCTAGTACTGACCCCTGGGGGACTCCACTAAGAACATTTTGCCATGATGACTTTGTACCATTGCACTATGCACTATTAGTGCAACTATGAGCCACAAGGGCCCTTCTTGATTGCACTCTGTACACTCAACCAGTTGCCCACCAAATCTGTCGATCAGCCCTCCCTGTCATACTGAAAAGCAAGCCCTCTATTCTTATGATTGTTTATGCTGTTTTTAAAGATGTTCAATGTGCTGCTTCTGACGATGGTTTCTGGGAGCTGGTTTCAGTGTTCTACTACCCTGTTGGTGAAGAAAAATTGTCTTAACCTTGTTCTGCTATGCTTAACTTTAATTTTGAATTGATGACCTCTAATGCATCATTTCTGTTAAATTCAAACATTTCCCCAAGATATCCCTTCTTCAGACCATGTAAAAATTTATAGACCTTGATGAGATCTCTTCTCAGCTGAGTGGGATTAAGGCACTTCTTAAGAGATTTCACCTCTTCAAACATTTTTGCACTCTGGGTTCATACTGGATAAAATGGGCTCCACATGTACTCTGAGTCAGAGTTTGTGTCAGAGTCTCTGACACAAACATGCAGAAGGAACAAAAATACCACTAAGAAAACTAGTACAAGATTGAAGTAAACATCCACCAAACATGTTACTCTACTTAGGATTGACAAATAAAGTAGCCACTTTTTGTACCATCAAGCACAGAGACAACATCCGAACACATACCACACCAAACCACAACCAACAGAAATGCTTTCAACAACATGCCAAACCTTGTGCCTGCACACTGAACAGTGGCCTCTGGTTGCTACAAATTTGGCTGATGCATCTCCATACACCTGCTTTTGAGCCACCCTATACTTGTAATGGGAAAAGCTGACAGTTTTAAGACACATCTTCTGGGTCCAGGAGGTCGCCAATTGAAATTTGCTTTGTTAGCATTTTCTGTTCTGAAAACTGCCCTTTAACCAATTGATGCAAGGTATTCTTTAAATGATATCATAAACATTAGCAACTTTGAACACATGTTTAACAGTGCCATACTGCAAACACAAAACCTTGACTGAACCTTTGCTTTGCACACTGCCATCAATTCTGACCATTGTGTTTGAGGTAGTGGTGTTGGGTCAGTGATCCATATCAGCAGGGAATTGTCTGTGTATGAAGAGGACCTGTTCTTACACCAGTTTGTATCGGAACCTACCAGGCATGGTAGGTTCCGATTCCTTGGACCTTGCATTCTCAGATTTAAGTGACTTGGTTCAAGACTTGACTGTAGGCGAAACTCTGGGGGAAGAAGTGACCATAACATAGTTAGATTCAAGGAACATGCAGGGGAAAATATCAAGGATAATTGGGTAAAGGTTCCAAATTTCAACAGAGCAGTGGTGGTGACTGGTCTCAGAAGCCTGAAAATGGTATGTGTGAACTTCACTAACCCCATAGACAAAGAATTGGTAGAACTATTTGATGGGACCTTCATATTTTGGGAGGTAAAGATCCATTGCTTATGAATACTTTTTGTCATCTTTTTGTCATGGATATGCTAAACATGACAGGAAATGTCAAATGATTGGCAATGTTTACCTTTCAGCCAACACCTACTGCCAAGTCTAGTGGTTTGTAGAGAGGTGTGCAGTGTGGAATAATGACATCACAGGAGTCAGGGAAGTGATATCACGGGATTCAGGTGTCAATGACTGGTTTGGTTAGGTAAGGTTAGGTTACAACCTATCCTAACCTAACCTGACCTTACCTAACCTAACCAGTCGTTGACACCCGACTCATGTGATGTCACTGTTCTCCACTGTATGCCTCTTTACAAATCACTAGCCATTTGCAGTGTATCACTGGCTTTGGCAGATGGCAGTATGAAGACAGTATTCACCAACATGGTAGTAAAAAACTGGAACCAGCTGCCAGAAACCATTGTCAGTAGCAGCACATTGAACACCTTTAAAACAACATAGACAATGATTATAAGAATAGTGGGCTTGCTTTTCAGTATTCCATGCAGGGCTGGTCGACAGATTTGGTGGGCAACTGGTTGAGTGTACAGAGTGCAACCAAGAAGGGCCCTTGTGGCTCATAGTTGCACTAATCTTTGATGTCTTTATGTCAAAACAATGAATAAGGTAAAGGCGTAATTACAACATTGGCTTTAATGCAAGCTGGTGGGACACAAAACATTCGAAATGACACTAATTTCATGACAAATGTTTACATCCTATTGTACTCATTTTGACATCACACACCTAACAAAAACCCAGTAGTTTAACACTACATCACCTCCTTCAAAATATCCCTGGTTCACAATATACTATGAGTGATGTCACCAACAGTTGACTAGCAGTCAACTGACATTGACAAAGATTGTGAGAGGTAATACTTGAAGATTACCAGTAGGTACTATGCCCATTAGTTTGGAATTCAGAATTCAATATTGGAGGACCTGAAGGCCATCCAATGTGAATAATCTTCATCTGTCTTCCCAAGGAGTCCTTGAGGACTCCTTGGGAAGTCCTTCTCCTGCTGATTCACTGATGGTACTTCACAAGTTCATCTAAGCCTTTCTGCAGCGAGATATGCTCATTGTGTCCGGTTTTTGCCCTAAAGACTCACCTTAACGAGTACCACATCACACCAGTTATATATTATGTGAAATAGGGTGGAATACAACCTTAACTTAATGAACACATCTGACCCTACAACATCAACTATCCTTACTATGAGCAGGCAGGGCAACTTCCCCGGTCCTGCCCATCAGCTCTGTTTTAACGGGGTAGCCGTGGAGGTTGAAGGTAAAGGTAATTGGAGGTTGGAGGTAATCCTGGAGGTTGAGCCCCCCCCCCGTCGCACGGTGCCAGTTGTGACGGGGGACCAACACACCTCTTTGGTCCTGATATCCCGGAGGGACGGGCGGGCTCGTGGGGCCTCACGCGGGCCAAGTGGCTAGTCGCCTCGGGCCGGGGACCTGGGATTCTTCCCAGTGTCTGCCGGCCCGGCCGGCTGTGGTCAAGGAGTGGGCGGTGCTGGACCTCGGTCGGGGTGGCGAGTCTCTCTCTCTCCCGGCCGGGCGAAGGCGCCGCCTGCACCGTATAGCTCCTCGGGCGCCTGGCGACCTCCAGTACGCGGGACCCAGGCGTCCCCTCAGTGGGGCCCTATGCGGAGGGGTGCCCGAGGAGCCGAACACCAAGACGCATCGCATGGCGTCTTAAAAAAAACCTCCTGGTCCCTCACGTAGGGCCCAGACCATCGCCCAACCCATCGCAAGTGGGAGCGTGTGTAACCAGGAAAGTCACGGGAGAAATATTTATCATGTTCCTCGCATACTCATCTTCCGAGGACTGACCAAAAATATTTCATCATTGTCCCCTTTCCAGAGGCGAGACGGACGCAACAGATTTGGGAGTATCACCCGTTGCGAGAAGTTAAAGGATGGTGCTATTGAAGTAGAGTTTGCACAAGTAGGAGAAGCACAGAACGCACTGGAAATGACCGAGTTCGTATATAGTGTGCGGAAAGGTGACAGGAAAGTCGACGGGAGCATCCAGATGAGGATCGAACCACAAAACCAAAAATGCATCGCGCGGAATCATCAATTGTTACGATCTCAAGGATGCACCGGAGGAAGAGATAGTAGATGGGCTATCTGAGTTCGGCTTGATAGGAGCCAGAAAAATGAAGACAAGACGAGGTGCAGAGCTGATCGCCACAAACAATGTAATACTGACTTTCGATTCAACTGACTTGCTCTCTGAGATCCGAGTGGGTTACATCCGGGTCAAGGTGCGACTTTTTCTTCCAAACCTATTGCGTTGTTTTAAACGTCAGAAATATGGGCACACCAACCAATACTGTAGAAATCGTCCTGTGTGTAGCAAGTGTGCCTCCCTAGACCACAGTAGCGACCAATGTACCTCAGAAGTGCCATTCTGCGTCAACTGCGGCAGAGGACAGGATCCCCACACATCGTTCGACCGCGCCTGCCCTAGCTACTCCAAAGAGAAGGAAATTATGTCGATCAACCACAATGAAAAGGTAAGGTTTCGCGAAGCCTGGGATCTTTACGATCACACACACCCGAGAATATCGTACTCAACAAAAGCTAAAAATGTCACTTCGGTTCCACGGCGAGTATAGACAGCTGAAGCAAACTATAACTCGTTGCAGCACTACGTGAGGTTCTTTGCTCCTTCGGTTTACTCGTCGCCCTGTCCACAAGGCATGGGACCGAGGTTCCACCGCCCACGAGTGACGTTGTTCGACCACCGGAGGCCCCCTTCCAACCAACACCCGAAGATGGTGCGTGGACGCTGGTACAACGGTCAAAGAGGTCTCCTCGATCCTTTCCGCCCAATCCTAGCCTCTATCCTATCATATCCCAATCCCAATCCTAGTCCAGTTTGAAATCCCCACCTCCCATCCCCCCATCCGCCCTCCAACCCACCCTCTCCTCCCTCACGCCCCACCACCACCTGCAAACCTAGCCTCTCTACCTCCTCCCTACCTGACACTCCCCTTCCCTCAGTCATATCCACCGATGCCCAATCCATTTCCAACCTTTCTACACTCGCATCCGCCTCAAATCAGACATCCTCACGTACCACAGCACCATCAATTGCACAAAAATCCTTATCATCCACATCCATGCCTCCTACCTCCAACACAGCCATTACCAACACGTCCTCTTGCCAGCCCTCAGCATCCAAGCTCACCTCCCGCTCGCTCCCCTGATCTCCCTACACTCCATGGCAGCCGCACCCGTGACCCGACCAACCGGAGTCGCGGCACACCCTGGAGCTCCTGATCTGGGCGCACGGGGACGGACAACCCGACATGATTCCGCTCATTCGAGTCCGGAATCCAGAAGCCCACGTCCAACCGCAACCCCTTCACCGTCACCACCGGTCTCAACCGTGATGGGGCCGCCTGTCACCCCTCCCCCACGTCGAGCTAGTCACCCCCGATCTGCCCCCAGCTTCGAATCGCATGACGAAGCGAGCTCTCCCAGGGGCGGTGTCTCCTTCCGAGATCGGCAGTCCCGGTCACGGCCGCGTAGCCAAGCGCCTGAGGAAGTGAGGTCGGGAACGGAGAACACCTAACTCGTCCTTGTCTCCATTTTTTTAGCTCACAACTCACTTTTATATATTTGACGTATGAGTTTTATTCTGCAATGGAATTGCAGAGGTTTGAGAACCAGCCTCAACGATCTCCAAACTATTCTGCACTCACGAGTACCGCTGGCGGTTTGTTTCCAAGAGGAATTGACATGAGGAGAAAGGCTTTCTCCTCATGCACATTTCCACCTGAAAGACTACACTGTGTTGCGTAAGGATATTTCCTCTCGCACTGTGGCGCACGGCGGAGTCCTCATAGCCGTGCACAACTCTGATCACTCCCTTTCACGAAATATCTATCTCTTCGAATATCCAGTGTGTTGCTGCTCGTATAAAAATATCCCGCCATGCCGTTACCATATGCAGCATATATTTACCGCCGGGAGAGACCTTTCCACTTGCTGAGCTGTCTCAAATGGTGGGGCATCTCACACTACCGGTGATGGTGTGCCGAGATTTTAACGCGCATCACCCTCTCTGGGGTTCAAACATGGTGACGAGCCGTGGACATGATATGGAGCGGTTCGTACGAGACTTCCCACTCTGCGTCCTTAACACAGGAAAGCCAACACATTTTACATTGCCCACAGGACAAACCTTTGTGCTGGATCTCACCCTCTGCAGCCCAGAAGTGGCACCGTTTTTACAATGGACCGTGGATGGCGACCCGTGCAACAGTGACCACTTCCCTGTTTGGTCTCGTTTTGTTCACCGTGTTCTTGTAAGCCGACGACCCCCCAGATATATATTTAACAAAGCCGCCTGGGATTCTTTCCAAGCAAGTCTTGGGTGTACACTACGCGGCCACTCCGACGAATCTGCTATATCCGTGGAGACGTTCACGGCGGATATTGTGCGGAGTGCTGAACGGCACAGACCTCGATCATCGGGAACATCAGTTCGCGTGCCCGTCCCATGGTGGTCGGAAAGGTGCCGAGAGGCCTTGATAGCCAAGAAGAGGGCGCTTCGTGTCTTTAATAGAAATAGCTGTACGCCAAACTTAATAGTTTTCCGCAAAGCGCGGGCAGTCGCCAGACGTACCATTGCCGAAGCAAAACGGGACTCGTGGAAAGCGTATGTCAACACTCTAAACCGTTCCACGTCATTGATATCTGTATGGTCCCGCATAAAATGTTTCTCCGGAGGTATACGCCACATCCACTCCCCACCCTGCACATGGCTGGCCGCATCATCGGAAGAAGTGGCCGACGAGATCGGACGAGCTCTATCAGCACGATCGAAATAAAGTAATATTGTGCGCTTCTCAAACTACAAGGCTCGTTGCGAGGCACGCACCATTGATTTTTCAACCACAAACCTCCTTGAATACAACGTTCCATTTTCTATTTCCGAACTGACTGCAGCTATCAGTACTCTGAAGAGTGTCGCAGAGAGTCCTGATACATTGCATAATGACATCATGAAACGTTTGTCTGCAAAAGCCTTATAAACACTCCTGAAGATACTGAATGACATGTGGACAGCCGGCACATTTCCATCTTCGTGGCGGAGGGCAGTTGTAGTGCCTATACGTAAGCCAAACAAAACAGGAACGGACCCAGTGCATTATCGCCCCATCTCGTTAACATGCTGCCTATGTAAGTTGTTTGAACAGATGGTGAATGTCAGACTAATATGGTGTTTAGAACACAACAATCTCCTCACTGGGATACATAGTGGGTTTCGAAAACACCGGGATCATTCGAAAAATCAGGGACTTTGTGGATAGGATTGAGTGAGTTTGGAGTGATTGTAAGTATTGCAATTATTCAGCAACTGTTCCTGACAATACAGAAATGCATTTGTTTAAAATGTATTGATGCAACTACAACGGGCGCAGCATTCGTTCTTTCAGTAAGTTCGCCTCCTGGATCCAACGTGGCAGAACCGGCTCACGATAATGTGACGGGCCCGATAATGTTACGAATGATAGCACACGCAAACACCATGGGTGGAATGAATATGAAGTGTTCAGATCTTTTGAGAAGGCGACGCCAGCGGGCCTTCAGGCGGCCGAATGCGTGCTTCACCACTACTCTTGCCGCTCCGAGGCATGCGTTGTAGAACCTCTACGTCTGGTCTATCTCCGAAGTACGATCGAATGATCCATTGTACGCCTTCGCCAACCATGGGAGAAGTGGATACGCCCCATCGCCGTCGATCACCAGGAGAACCTGCCGTCCACCGACGTGTACAGAACTGTAACAAGTGCAGTAAGTGATTCAATTGAATTATGCATCGACGGTGATATCTCCTGGCTTGAATGATTACAACTGAGGTTTTGCCAAGGACATTTGACATGATACTGCCATTTTTGAGTCAGGGTGAACATCACACAAAGCGTTCGCAAAAATATTTCGCGGTTGTTTTCAAAACGGAAACTAAAAGCTCTAGACAAATATTGATATATTCGATACCTTTCGATTTTTTTATTTTTCTTCAATTTGTCTTTTTGTAATGGGTAGAGCGGACCGAAAAAAAAACTTTCTTTGAACTGAACTTGCTCTCGTAAAAATGCTTACTTTAGCCAGAATCTTCGACTTTAGCTCTAATGGGAAAATATGCAAACGTAAAAAGTAAACAAAAACAGGGAAAATCCTCTGGTGCGTTTTGTTTCGTCCATAAAGATGAGCAAACGCTGGGAGTTGTATTGAAATGTATTTATCCCTTGAAGCGTGACGATTGGTTGAACTTTTCTGGGGGTGACCCAACTTGACCTTGACTAACTCATTGAATGGGCGCTGTATAACTTCTGCAGTTGATGTCCCACAAAACCCGAATAACAACAACAACGACTAACTCATTGACCCTAGATGACCTGACAGCAAAATTTTTACAAAACATGTCAAATTGATGTGAGAAAATGCATGCCGTATTTTGGCGCGCTGTCGCGCGCCGTTATTTCATTATACGCTGAAACCTTAGGGGGCGGATAATCCTCCAATACTGCGTTTAAGACGGCTAAGACGATTAAGGTTGATTATGTTATGTTGAGCTGTTTTGTTGACTATGCTTAATGACATTTTTTTCCAATGCAAACCTTGACATCCTATTGCACTTGTTTCAACATCTCACACATAACAAAACACTATGATTTGAACCCGCGCCGTCTCGGAGGGGGGTTCTTCAACCGCCCCCCCCCTCAGATTTTTCGCGAATAGTGAAAGAACGGCGCGCAGCAGCGCGCCGAAGTTTTGCGTAACTTTTGCCACACCAATTTGGCATATTGTGTCAAAAGATTGACGTCAGGTCATCTATGGTCAATGAGTTAGTAGAGGTCAAGTTAGGTAACCTCCAAAAAAATCAATATCGTCACGCTTTAACGGATACAGATATTTTAATGAAACTCTGCGTTTGCTTATCTTTAGGGATGCAACAAAACTTACGATATAAATTTGTCGTTTTTTCCGTTTTTTTTTAAATTACTTATTAGTTTTGCTTTTTGTTATTAATATAATTATTAGTTTACTTATATGTTTGCCTATTATAGTTCAAATCGAAGGTCCTGGCTAAAGTAAGCATTTTTTATTAGTGCGAGTTGACTTCAAACGTTTTTCAGTCCGCTCTATCCATCAGAAAGGGAAAATAGAAGAAGACTTGAAAACTCAAAATTTTCAATAAACAAAAAATTGGGTGGCCAGAATTGTATGGTCCTGGCTTACTTTGCCGTCCTTTTCTGCTTCCAAATATTTTGTTGTTTTTTCCTTCTCAAATATCCACCAAAATGAACTCCCCAGAGCCAAAAACATCATGTATCTCGTGAAATTATACGCCCCCCTAGCGATGTCACTTGGGGGGGGGGGGCGGTGTTGGACCCTACTCGTCGAGCGCTTTCTTATGACACCTCGTTTTCGTACGACGCTCAGTTTTGATACAAGAGGGCGTTCCTATCTCCCCTCCCCCCCCCGAGACAGGATGTGAGGATCTGACCGGAGAGAACACTGGCCCATTATGATCATTATTTATTAGTGCATATACGTATGCATACATAAACACACACATATATATATATATATATATATATATATATATATATATATATATATATATATATATATATATATATATATATATATATATATATATATATATATATATATATATATATATATATATATATATTGGTAGTTTACTATCCTGCATAACCTCTGGCATTGCACACAATATGCATGGTGTGTAACCACATAATTCAACTCATGGTATCTTCCCTTTACCTCAGATGGACCCTTATGGCTGGTATTAATAGATCAAAATCACTTTATGACTTTTGGGCTTGAAATGAAAAGAACACACACACTTGGTCAAACATGCAAGAAATACTGTCCCCTTACCTCGAAGTTTTCTATCAACTCTTCCGGCTACTAAGGAACAATATATTCCAACCACACCGTGTTCCTTGGCCTGCTTGGTCCTCACTCGTCCATCGCCCCGGTGCGGTGGTAAACAAATTATATTTGCTCCACCAGAGATGTTCACATCCAGGTATGCACCACTGCACCTACACGCGCGTAGGTGATACACATCAAGAACAAAACAACACTTGGACCAATATTTATAGATCCCCGTACTTCAACGGCCATATTTCACACTTCTTGTCAACTCGAAGCCAAAAACTAGCTGATGAATAGAGATCACCCACGAAATTGGGAACCTCCTACCACCCACACAAATGTGAACTATGGAAACAAAAGCACAATTGTATCTCCGTCGCCATTATTGCCTTCGATCATTTTTATACTATTTCTTACATACTATAATAATACCATAGAACTAGTACTTTTCTGGTAAGTACGAACCAGTATATCTCGGTCCCACCGGAGCCGAGATTGCGTCGTAAACAGCGTAATAGATCCACTTAATAGAAAGTCCCCATCGAAGTCCGCACATTTTCTTCCAAAAAATAAAAAAAAAACAAGAAAAAAAAAAATGGTTTTTTTTTTTTTTACTCTTTCCCCCCCCCCCCCACAAAAAAAAAAAAAAAAAAAAAAAAAAAAAGAGGGGGGGGGGGAAAAAAAAAGAAAAAAAAAAAAACCAAACAAAAAAAAAAAAAAAAAAATTTTCCCCCCCCCCCCCCCCCCCCCCCCGGGGGGGAGGAAAAAAAAAAGGAGGGGGGGGGGGGGTGTGGGATAGGGGGGAAAAAAAAAAAAAAAACGGTAATGAAAAAAAAAAAAAAAAAAAAAAAAAAAGAAAAAAGAAGGGAAAAAAAAAAAAAAAAAAAACCGAAAAAAAAAAAAAAAAAAAAAGGACATTGGTCACGAGATCAGCACTGCATTGCCGCCGGTGATATTGAACATCTACATGGAACACTGTAAGGAAACTGCACAGTATAACACATTTTTGCCACCCGTTAGCAGTGCATGCGAAAGCAATACAAAGTGTAAGGATTTCTTTCAATAGTGTATGTGAACTTTTTTAAAGTAAGTTTAATCCGAGTTGTTGCTGGGGTGGCTTTAGGAACCAGGGTTATATTGCTAAGCAGAGCTTATTGCGTGAACCCTGGCCCCGCTACCCGAAATATGAATTCCAGTTCAACGGCAGAATTTAGACGGTAAGTTTAACATGTCGTCAATGCACCAACACGGCCGCCCGGTAGCTCGTCCCCGGTCTTATCGGGCCAGCTGCCAACTGACACTCCCAGCCGGGGGCTAAGTGCGAGCGCGCGAGGCGACTCGAACCCTGTGTTGCCAGGACATGGGAGACCCTTTCAGGCCAGCGCTTTTACCAACTGGCTTTGCACTTTCACGACAAAGTGGCTAATACTCAGAATACCTAAGCCGACGTAATCCACCAGTTGGCAAAAGCGAATCTTGACCAGCCACTTTAAACCTGGATTCAAACTAATCAAAACAGCCACTTCGCAAAACTTTCCGGCCCTAGATCTTGCATATGAGAAACCAGAAGCGCGATGTACTCAGCGTGAAAGAATACAAAGCACAACTATCTAAGGCGATGGCGTCGTTCATAACGCCCTATGCTCATAATTTCCCATTATCACAACTTCCAAAAGTTGCCAGATAAGAAACAAAATTTCCCGGACAGGGAGTGTTCATAAAATACCATGATCACAACATAACAGTCAGAAAATGTTCCCGCTAGATGGCAGAAGTAGGCAGCTGCTGTGTAAACTTCTTTTTTCTGCCAATAGATGGCAGGCGTATGTGGTGATTAAGTTAAGTTAGGCTGACCTTCGCACGCTCCTGTCATCTGTCGGGAAGAAATCAAAGTGCACTGCATTTGCTAACCATTGCTGCCATCTGCCGAAAACATTTTCCGTGTAGGAAGATCATGGGAAGTTATGATTGTGCCCTGTCCTGGCGCTTTGGCATGCTATCTGGCAACTTTGGGGACTTCTGATGATTGGAAGCTATGATTATGTGAAGTTATGATTCGGACCCAAGGCGACTCTGAACCGTTAGGCGCTACCGAAGCCTGGCCACTAGGCAGCCATCTAACATCATCAGTTGGACAAAGGAACCTTATCGGAAGCTACTCAAGATCGAAGAACGGCACATGGCTTGAGTAACTAATTCCAACAGCACGTCAAGCATCAAACATCGGCCCAGTCATGCCCCGGAAAAAGTTGCTTGAGGGGCCCGAATAGTGCCCACCTATAATATCAGGTTTCCTTTTGTCCCGAATAGCGCAGCTGGTAATAAGTCATCAAGAGACGAGGGTGCCAACCCCACTCGCCCAAAAAAAATGTTCCGGCATATACGCTTCGGGGTCGCTACGGATTTTTCATACGGAGTCGGGACGAGATGGATTTTATATCAAAGTTAGGCATAATGCTAAATTTCACGTGGTTTGCATGTACCCCCTCCCCATCAGTCCCTACTGTCACGACGCCATGCATGTGCTGTTCAGCACAACTGTTGGTCTAGTCCATGCCCTTCTGAAAAACAGACATCGGATGACGACAGGAAAGGAAACTGATCGAAGTACTGACGCATTTAACGAGAACAGCATGTCCCATTCCTCATGGCTCACGTGATATGTTATGTTATGAATGTTGTTCACATGGCGGGTACCGACATATCAGTGTATTGGTGCAAGAAGTATTAACATCGCATGCACCAACAACCACATACCGCAGACTGACCTGCTCCTGACCTTAGGGACCGCAGACTGATCTGCTCCTGACCTACTCCTGACGTTAACCCGCGCTGGCTCGGGGTCTTCACCCCCAGCCCCCTAAGGTTTTCCGCGGATCGTAAAAGAAAGGTGCGCGGCAGCCCGCCGAAATTTGCATACCTTTTCCCACATCAGTTTGGCATATTGTGTCAAAATTGTTAAGTCAGGTCATTTAGGGTCAACTAATTAGTCTAGATCAAGTGAGGCCACCTCCAAAGATGTTGAACCAGTCGTCACGCATTAACGGATACAGATATTTTAATGAAACTTTCAGGTTTTGCTTATCTTTAGGGATGCAACAAAAGGCATACAAGGAATTTTTCATTTTTTTCGGTTTTGATTACTTATTAGTTTTGCATATCTAATCATTGGAGTTCAAATGTGAGATTCTGGCCAAAATAAGCATTTCTAATCGCACCAAGTTGACTTCGAACAACATTTTTGGTTCGCTTTACCCAGTAGGAAAGGAAAATTGAAGAAAACTTGAAAACTCAAAATTGAAAAGAAATAACAAAAAAATGGGTGGCCAAAAATGTTATGGTTTCCGTCGATTTCGTTGTCTTTTTTTCTGAATTTTTCTTCTTTAAATCTCCGCCAAAATGAACTCCCCAGAGCCAAAAACATGATAAGTCGTGAAAACCTAGACCCCTTAGTGACGTCACTTTTGGGGAACACTTTTTAGGGGTGGTGTCGGGCCCTACTCGTCGATGGCTTTCCGATGAGACACCTTTCGTTTTCGTGCAACGCTTAGTTTGGAGATTAGATGGGGTGGTTACTATCACCCCCCCCCGAGACTTCGTGTGAGGATCTGACCGGAGAGAGTTCTGGCGGGTTAAACTGATCTTCATGTACAACTGCTGCTACATATAGAACTGCTGCATCCACCTGTTCATGGCCGCAGAATGACCCTCCTGACAACCTGACCCTGCAGTCACAGACTGACCGGCCTCTGATTGAAGTTTGACCTGTTCCTTACCTCAGGTTGACCTTACCCTGAAGACAGACTGACCTGAGCCACCAGCATGGGACAGGCGAGCACGAAGGACAGCAGCCAGATGGCGACGATGATGCGCCGAGCTTGACTCCTGGTGCAAGTGTACTGCGCCTTGATCGGGTGCAGTATCACGTAGTACCTGAAGCCAGAGGAGTGGTGTACATTAAATACCAGTGTATGCTCAGGACTCAGCGGATACAGTGTGATCACGTCCACGATATGAGGCGTGATCATATCACACAACTTGAAGGAAGTTACCTGGGGGCACAGCAATGTTAATGCAGATTATTTCAAAAATATTGCAAGGATTTGCCAGTAGGATTTCATGCCAGAAGGTGTAATTGCGAGGATGAATGAAATTATATTCACATCTAATGGATGAACCTGACCATTGGTGTACTTTTTATAAACGTGTTGGTGTACATTGCACCATTGTTTAGTTGCTACACCAAACACACCTTCACCACTTTAATGGTGTTGCTTAATCTGGGGCACTTTACATTGACAGATAGCTATTTTTCAGATAAATATCTGGCATGTTTGTAACTGATAAGAGCATGATACAAATATTTACTAAAGAAATCATCTACCTCTGATTTTACCTATCAAGGTTTTTATTGTCAAACGAACTTAATTTGAAAGCACATAATTGTGCATATTGTGCAACATAATATCTGGGCACATATTTATTCAAAGTTGCAGTTATTTCTCCCCGAAGGTATCTGCAGCGCAAATCACCTTCTTTGGGATTGCAAAGGAGAGGATTGTGAGGATTGCAAAAAAACTAAATCCTCGTTTGGGAGTTGACGGGCACTCTGAAAGTATTAAGTAATTTCCATTCCAGGCTGCCTTGTCTTCAAAACAGAACATTTTTTCGCAGCTTTTGGAATGTAATGTCACTTGAAGCACCAAATTAAAATACCAAAGAGACACTTCACAGCGTCGTTACCGATATACACCGTAAGCACTCTTCCTTCCACAGACCGCCTCGGGCATTGAACTGATGGTGAGAGATGAGAGGATAATGGCAAACCATCGCTATCGCCATACGCCCTCCGTCGTTCCATAGTGACGACACCCAGTTCCCCGCAGTGATAGCCGCTCCATAAACATGACACCCCTTTCCCCACAGTGATGACCGCTCCATAGACGTAGCACCCCGCTTCCCGCGGTGATGACCGCTCCATGGACGTGGCACCCCGCTTCCCGCAGTGATAACTGGTGCATAGACATGACACCCAGCTTCCTGCAGTCATGACCGTTACATAGACATGACACCCCGTCCCTCGCAGTGATGACCGCCCCATAGACATGACAGCCACATGTCGACCATGGTGACGCTCTTCGTTGCACAGCACTAACACCGAATCCCACAGTGAGGACACTAGCCCCGCGGGACCATGGTGCCTACCTCTCCAAACCGGTGGCGATGAGGGTGCGCACCGATAATGACAACACCAGCCCCTCGGGGCCGCACCAGTCCCACCTACCTCTCCAGACTGATGGCGGTCAGGGTGCGCACCGATAATGACAACACCAGCCCCTCGGGGCCGCACCAGTCCCACCTACCTCTCCAGACTGATGGCGGTCAGGGTGAGCACCGATAATGACAACACCAGCCCCTCGGGGCCGCACCAGTCCCACCTACCTCTCCAGACTGATGGCGGTCAGGGTGCGCACCGATAATGACAACACCAGCCCTCGGTGCCGCACCAGTCCCACCTACCTCTCCAGACTGATGGCGGTCAGGGTGAGCACCGATAATGACAACACCAGCCCCTCGGGGCCGCACCAGTCCCACCTACCTCTCCAGACTGATGGCGGTCAGGGTGAGCACCGAACAGATCGCTGACACCGTCTGCACGTAGTGCACCCCCAGGCACAGGAAAGCGCCGAGTGTCCACGTGAACGAGAAAAGCTTGGCGATCTGCAACGTGGACCGTTTCAGTCAGGGTCGTGCGTGACGATACGAGTCGACATGACATCAGACAGGTGCGGCGTCTGCAGTAGAGGCAGTTCATCAATGTCGGACAGCGGTTGGACGTCGGCACGCGCACTGTCTGCTGGGGAAGCTTTGCTGTCTGCCTGCTGGCTGGCGTTGTTCCAGCTGGAAAGATCAGTGCTGTGATTGGGACAGGCAGATGAAATGGAGGCGACGGTCACCTGCCAGCCAATGGTCTGGATGGCATGCACAGATGTCACCGTGGGTGTGACGTCATACGTTGCATATTTTGTATTGGGTGCTTTTCGTCGCACTTGCCGCAAGATTACGGCAAATGGCACCGCCCACACTGCTTCGCCAGAGGGCCGCGCGATTGGGAAATGTCCTGAGTGGTGCGAGTGTTGATCCCGGGACCTTGGTATTTAGACCTTAACACTTTAATCACTCGGTCACCCCCACCCCACGTCATACGTTGTCATGACCTCAGAGGTGGGACTGACAGATCGGACGCTGATGTGACTGCAAATACAGAGCGCATTAGGGCGACGCCGCGGAAGTGTTGTAGATACAGGTGAAATGATCAACTGGAAATAAATGCGGTCATATGTGCGTGACGTCCAACGATAAACGCATAAAAAAATACCAAAGAAATGCTGATATTTACCGGTTGGAGTTGATATGCTGATATATTTATTAGGAAAAATTGAAGCATACATTCTGCTCACCTGCCTGGCGACATTGCATGGTAGTAGCCACGTCAGATTGTACTCGCGAACTGTTCGGAAAATTCTGAATGAAATCACCTTGAATCATTTGCTTCCGTTATGCTGTTGCATATTGGATGGCATCTGGTCGAATTAATACACCCAGAAATAGCAAACAGTTGTAGCATTCCTCTTTAATACTACACAGGATCTTTGTTCGCACACTATTCAGATCATGAATAGTTTGTTGGATGTGTTTTCCTTCGGTGCAATTGCTAGCACATTATCGTCATAAATTCACTTCCTTCGAAGTGAATTCACCTTCACGAATCCGCTTCATTAGATTTCATCCAACATAAATTGTCACTTATCATTGATCTGTACTGGTACTGACCTGTTTCTTTCATTTTTATATGCACAGAGTCCACACTCTGACACAAAGCTTAGTCGAGACTCTATCGCCAGGCCACTAAGATGTTCGCACTCGTCAACAACAAAATTGCATTACTCAGACTCGAGACACAATTGTAGGTATCAACTTGATGAAGTTCCACTTTGCCACCGGATGACGATCAGAGCCCGTGAAATTGAGTAGCCTTTTCATAATACAGATCGTGCCACTAATATAAACATCAGCAAAAAGATCCGGGACATACAAGCTCGCCATGTGCACGCAATGAAATGAATATGCTTGATACGAACAATAAAGTAATTGAGCTTTTTGGTATGATGGGAGCCGCCTATGATAGCCTCAGCCTCAGGTTATAGTTTCGCAAGAACACCTCGTCTGCATTATGGGCGGTGATAGGCTCTCTGAACACCGGGAGCAATATAACGGGACGGTATACTGCGGTTCTGGGATGTTGTGAGATTTCTCACGTATGTGACATTTTGGGAGATCCGTCACGGATGTTGGATTTTTGGAGACTCCTTACGGGTGCGGGACTTTGGAGGACTCCTCACGTATGCGTGATTTTGGAGATTCTTCACGGATGTGAGGTTTTAGAAGATTCCTCACGGATGTGGGACTTTGGTAAAGTTCTCACGGATGCTGGATTTCTGGAGATTCCTCACGGGCGTGCGATTTCTGAAGATTCCTCACGAATGTGGTTTTTTTAGAGATTCCTTACAGAGGTGGGAATTTGGGTGAATCCTTACGGATGTGGGATTTTGGAAGATCACTTATAGATGTGAAACTTTTTATATCCCTCAAAGATGTCGGATTTCAGGAGATTCCTCACGGATGTTGGATTTTTGAAAACTCCTCACCGATAGGATGGCTCGGTTTCTTGCGGCAAATGTAAACAAGCTCATACCTATGAGAGGAAAGGAACACCACCACAGCGTTTTATTGATTCACCATTTAGAGGCGTTTAAATTATAAATGAAAAATAACGAAACGACCGGTGTGATGGTGGAATAGATCGGATGGTGGAATAGCGCACTACCTTATTTATGCTTGATCAGTTTTCAACTGTGCTTCGATACGTTTTCCGTACAATATTCCGCTGTCGTATTATAGGTTTATAGGTAATTATAGGTCGAAGTATGGGTCGAATTATAAGTTTGGTGATCGAAACATCTGACCATGTTCAGCCTTCCTGGCTTCACAACAAGACGTACAATTGTGCATTCATTCTGCATGTAGGCATCATTTACATGGGCGTGCATTTTATGATCAGCATAGTGTTTCAGCATCAGCATCAGCATAGTGTATGATCAGCATAGGCATTTTATGATCAGCAAGGGGTTGATGCTTATTTGCGTGAAGCTTGTTTACTTTTACTTCAGAACCTGCATTTGGTTGCATTCAACCTGCATTTCATATCATTAAATATGAAAACTATTAAGTTGGACCATGCTAACATAAGTACAATTACGCTTTCTTTCCGAAACGATATGAACGTTTTTCTTTGTTTTTCTTTTTTTAAAATCCATTCGAGGTAAATGAGAGCGGTTCAGAAGGGGTCGAATTTTATTTCAATAACCAAATCAGTACAAACGATGTCAATTTCCAAGTTCGCCCAAACATAGCTTGGGATCAAACATGGAATCTGAGGTCGTAGGTGCCTTAGGAATTGTCAGAAATTCTCGAAAAAATGGCTTTCAACATGGAATATCTCAGAGACTTCTCAACACGTACAGATAGCTAACAGCCAACAGAACATATTTTCGCTGATGGAAATTCAATTTCGAGTTTAAACATTTCAAGATTAACTTGATATACCTGTTTATTTTGACATGTCTTGTTCTTCTAAACCCGCCAGTGATCTGCATTTTGTTTGTATAAAATTTGTCTTCAGAGTATCATTTTTATATTTTTGAGGCTGATGTTCAAAAGAAGTATCTAAATAAATGTCAGGCATGAAAAAGTATACATTTTCAAAAATACCCAAGAAGAAATTCCACGCACAAGACCAGACTTCTGGTAATGCTTTTTCACGTTTTCAATAAAGCTTGCCGATATCGCAACAACATTATTGTTCTTCGTTTTGTGTGGCGACAATAAAGATCGACACAGTGGCTATGGGCCATTTTTGAAAACAGAGTCGTATTCCGCTCCAGCTTGGCCCTATTAAGCCTATTATCGTATTCTCCCCATCTCATCTACCCTGGTGTCCGCCGTTATTAATACTGGCGCGCTTATCTCCTTCGGAACCGCCACCTGGCTGGGAGTATTGATCTATGGTACGGATAGGGTGGGAGAGGAGACATTCGCGAGACAAACACCTCGTCTTTCATTTGGCTTTAACAAATAGTCATCAGCAGTCTACAGAGACGCAATGCATTTCCTTAGCACATAATGATAAATCCACCTGACACTTGATAGGTGACACACAGCTATCCTCATGTTTGTTTGTTATTTAATATGTGGGCAATGGAATCTGATTTAATGGGGTCGCGTTTCGTGGTTCCCATGCTTCATGATAGTTGTTCCGAAATACAATTGCTTCGCTACCCATAGATAATCCCATGTGTAACCCATCGGTAATAGGTAACCTTGAAATTCGTGAAGGTTGTTAAGGAAAACTATAAGATCGGCAATAAAGAGGTATGAATGCATTTTTTTAGGAAAACGTTTTCCAATTATGCGTCTGTATGTCATTGTTCTACCTTAAGTAGATTTCCAAAGAAAGAAAGTTAATACGAAATATGGCCTTAACCGAAAACGCAAAATAAGTTATTAAGAGCGGAAGGTTAAGTGGGATACTTATAAGAACAAGGCATCTTTTCTTTGTTCGGTCAGCGAAATCATACCCACTTTTATTTCCGCTGTCAAGTTTTTCAATCTGGATTGGCTAGGT
The DNA here is from genome assembly GCA_034440575.1 of Imbricaverruca yamaguchii. Lineage (NCBI taxonomy): Eukaryota > Metazoa > Arthropoda > Thecostraca > Neoverrucidae > Imbricaverruca > Imbricaverruca yamaguchii. The sequence goes on from JAOTOL010001524.1 coordinate 52,825, forward strand.
GTCACGGGTGGTCACGAGGTCATAAAGTCGCGAGGTCAAATTTAGGAAGTTTTAATATTATATTTCAGGAATGTTTCAGCTGGTCCTTTTTCTTCGGAAGTATACATCATTTCCCACCCTTTCTGGTTTTTATCGATGTCATTTGCATATATAACAACATTCCAGTTCACCAAGTTTGGTTCCATTAGCCTGTCATGAACTTGACCTGACTTGACCTCGGCGAACTAACATGACTTTTAAATTAGATAGCATAACAATATCCATGAAACAAGTCGGTAGTGTTGTCAAAAACACTTCCCTTTTGGCAATATACGGGAAGCGCATCCGCACCGATTTTTGTGGTCTGGCGCTGCGAAATTTGTTTACTTTAACGGCCCCTAACTTAACAATTTGTCTGCCGATAATAATTTTGTTTTTATTTACACAGTGCGCCGGTCATTTCTAAGCAGGTACGCAAAAATGTAGTATATCGACCAGTACAACATGGAGTTATGTACGAAAAATCGGAGGGGTGGGCGGAATTCGCCATACCCCTCCACGGCGTGTGTTAACCTGTCATGAACTTGACCTGACTTGACCTCGGTGACCTGACATGACTTTGAAACAATATAGCATTACGATATACATCAAATAAGTCGCTAGTGTTGCCAAGAACACTTCTTTTTTGCCAATATATGGGAATCGCATCAGCACCGATATTTGTGGTCTTGCGCTGACGATTTTTTTTTAATTTAACGACCCCTAACTCGAAAATGTTTTGGTATATTTTCGTTTTTCTTACTTTAAGCAACGTGCCGGTCATTTCTAAGCAGGTACAAAAACAATTGCTTATATCGGCCGGGTAAAATCTGGAGTTAACTACGAAAAACCGGAGGAGTGGGCGGATTTCGCCCCCCTCCAGGGCGCGTGTTAATGAGCATACCATGCTCATTGTTATGCTGCTCATTGTTGCATGGCATGTTCATGCCCTGCATCTATCCTCACCTTAGAACAGTATATCTTCTAGCACTAGCCACATGTAATTACATCTAAGTCTGTCAATAACTCTTCCCACTGAATTGCACCCAGAAAGATCCTGAGCTTGTCATATCTTCCCTCAGCAAAAAATTGTATTTAGTGTATTATTGTTTCTATCCTTCTGCCATATAAGGCAAAGACAAAGACAAAGACGTATACTCTGGCTATCCATAATAGACTCATGGCTATTATAGCCAATTGTCGAGTACAAAGGTCATCAGGAAATCAGGGCTGTCACAGGAGCACATTAAAACATAACAATTGTTCATGTCAGTGCAGCGGCACGGAAAGAGTCAGCAGGTGCGATGAGAAGTCAGCAAGTACGCTGAGAAGTCAGCAAGTATGATGAGAAGTCAGCAGGTACGATCAGAACAGTCAGCCAAGTCCCACTCACAAATGCCGCCTAAGGCGGTGACTGAACAGGAGAACTGGCAGTTGCTTCAGGTATTGCGGTAGCTCGTTATACAGGAAAGGGTTTCGAGAGCAAAAACTGCGCCTGCCCATCTCTGTCTGCGATCTGGGGACGTATAGGTCCCGGTCCTGACGAGTGCGGCGGCCACGGTATTTCCGGCTACACGGTGACCGGTGTGGCGGTACTGTGTTAATGGTGCCGGTTTATGAAGCCGGCTCCTCCAGTCGGCACACCTTGTGAAGTAGGCACAGCGTGTGGTATGAGACCAAGTTATCCGCGCTCATCCAGTCAAGGCGCTCGAACAGATCCGCGACATGTTCAAATTTAGTTCGTCCGAAAATATCTTTTGCTGCATAGTTTATATTTATATTCGAGCCATGTTCTTTAGGGTACCAGCACCGTGAACCGACATGTACTACTAGACATCACAGGGAAAAGCTTATACTTTTATGGTTAATGTCTTTTCAGGTATCTTCTAGGATTAAATCCCGCGCAAGATATCCGTATTTGTAAGTATTAGAACTAACATTTTGTTTTCCCTCGTAGGCTCATCTATCATTTGAAACAAGAAACTTGAGTTCTACAGATTGATAGCCAACGCTCAAGAAGCTTGTGACTTCATGACAATGCATAAGTCCATCGCCACGTACTCTTGATGTCACCAATTCAACTGTTGACAACGTGGTTTTTGTGCTGAAATCAAGGAATGAATTTAAGTATTTCATGAATGCAACTATGAATTGGTTATGCAACAATATACATTTAAACGTGAGATAATCTTCCCTACACTCTATCCTTAGCAAAATTATTCCTAGGGCTTCATAGGAATAACTTTGCTAAAGATAGAGTGCCGTCCGATAGATACACGAATTAAAAACGCAAATGCCTGCTCTATAACATAACCCAGAGGTAACACACGAACAATGGTGACAAGTATTCTCAAACATGCTGTATGAAGCAAGAATAATTGGAGAAATGTATGCTACGAGTATTAAGGCGATTTTGAAATATTGTCAGGAAATTTTAATTATCCGTCACTGAACTTTCTTTCATCTTTAATCTTTCCATCTCACAGACAAGTGCATTATGGGTCGAGACAATTGGGCACATGAGGGCTGTCAACCTCCTCCTCCTCCTCATCGAAAAACATGAATTAATTGCATGCTGCAAGCTGAGTATTATCAGCCCAGCAGTTGCTGTGAATCTTCAAGGCCGGGGAGAAGTAATCACCAGTGAGCTGGATTGGTTTAGTTGGAAAGCTGGTCTCAACGCACATGCACTAATCATGTCCATATGTTCTGAATGCTACTTATGAGCATATTCTCCCACCGGGTAAGCTCTAAGCATCCAATAAGCTGGCAGTACCAAAACGATGCGAGTCAGGGAAGTCTGTCTACATCAAACGCTAATACATTCTCGCTCAGATTCCCCGAAGTTTTCCAGCAGTGTGGTTTCCCGGTCGAATGTGACGGACGCACCCATTTACCACTCAGAAAGGTGCAGCAATACACTTGCATGCATGTGCAGCGCAAATAAGCCACCCAGACAGCCGGTGTGGCAGACTTTGGCATCGTGCCCACAAACCGCAGCACCTCAGCTCCCCCCCCCCAGCTGAGTACCAGTCCGCTCCGAAGGCTTCTCGCTGTACCTCAGGGGTCACCACCTCAGCGGTCACCGCTCAGCTGAGTACCAGTTCGCTTTGAAGGCCGCCCGCTGCTGTGAACTCTAGACCAAAAAACATCGTAATTGTTCTGCTCAGAATGTGCTCCTTAAGGATGTTATCGGCTGCAGCGGTGGCCGCTGAAGCACCACTATACCTTATTTCGTCCATCTCTCGTGGGACTGCATTCAGCGAGAGATGAGGACAATCTGCTTCGCCAATTCAGTAGGCTTTATTCAAGTGTGAAAAATTGAACCGTTTTCGGCAGTGGAAGTCACTGTCGGACCGTAGTGCGACGCAGTCGCGCCCCAATCGCGCTAAAAACGAATTCGCCTCTGGCAAGACCGGCTGCACATCTATCGAAGCATTGTTTTCTTTCATGCCGAAAATGGTACACATATATCAAGCCTGAATACGCTATCCGAATTGATGATCTTTGTCAAGCTTGTTGCAGAAGGACAACGTTTCTCAAATTGCACGTAACTCACGTGCCTTTCACAATTCACACATGGCTCTGACCCGCGGCCGGAGCGACGCCGCATGGTCTGCCGCCCCCCCTCCTCCGGAGAAACGTTCATGTCGTTGTCACGTCGCGTGATACCAGACACCTCGCGAGATGTCACCGGGCACACCAACAAGGCGTGAGCCTGAAGAGGCGTAACGGCTCCGTCTGTCTCCAGATGGACTGTGTGTTGGCGGAATCTCCGCCTATCTCCAGATAGGGTGAGTCCCAACGGCACCTCCGTCTGTCTCCTGATGGAGTAAGTTTCGGTGATCTCCAGATGGAGTAAACTTCCGTGTACCCCTCCCCCACTTGGTTAATTTTCCGCCGAAGGCACTCCTCCGAGCGAATGCGCCCCTTCAACAATGAGCATTACTGGATCCGCCCTTCCCAAGTGCAGCCCTGCGGGCTTAGAATGCTTATTAAGCCCGTGTTCGGAATTCAGCACACACTTCCCTAGCTTTAGCAAGCGCAGACACACGTGCCGTATTCCGAACACCGCTGATCGGTTCGGGAAACGCACGGAAAATCGTGCGTGTTGTTTGCCAAACACTTGTGTGCCCCAATGGAGGCGGTGTTTAATACATTTGAGCAAAATGAAACATGATTGGACAAAATCACAAGGCTGCGCTGTAGTCGTTGGACGAGTTATTAATAGCTGCCAGAGACGTAACATTTGAACTTTCGAGATTGCCGCCTTCCAATTAATTGACCCGCCCTGCAATACAATTAACGAGATCTATGGTGCAAGAAAGCAGCTGTAGACAATTATTTTCGGAGGAATATCATGTCATGCAATTTTGCTCACAATTGTTCTCCATAATTATCTGCACACTTCGGACTGCAGCCACTGTGAAGATGTAGCTTGGTAACGATCGACAGATTGCACAGTGGGGTGGTTCAGATTGCAACCTTTGTGGAAAAGTATAATTGCTCAAGGCTAATCTGGTTCTCTGAATCATGGCGAGTTCAATGGTGTCATCTTTATCCATATTTTGGTTGGTCTAGGGGTTCCGCAAAGGGCTTAACGTTTGGATATTTTTACCCATTTTGGCCACGGGGAACACTATACGCATGGTACTCCGGTGGACGTTATCGTCGTTTCTTACATATTTTGTTACGTCCTTGGCTTATACTACGGCTGAAAATGGACGTTATTGTAATTTAGGACGGGTGTTTGTCGCAGTGGGGGTGCTTACTGGGAGGGGTGGGGGAGGGGGGAAGTTGATATGCTGAAAACCATGTCATGATGGGTACCAAACAACTCCATTTCATGAAGCGCAGTCGTTTTCATGTGTCCAACCAGACATTTAATTTCCTCATCAGACTAATTGTATATTCTTTAGCAACAAGGGTGACAAGAATTGACGAGGTCGTACTGCTTCTGCCATAACTGTTTCGTAAACTCGTATGCATTTAAATTGCCACCAATATGAAATCGGCTCTTTGCAGTAGATGACCTGTAGCAACTACGCCAATGCAGTACTAACATACAATCAATCAGTACAGTCACAGTCACAAGTCATCTGTCCTAGTCACCAGAACAGTCACCCTTTCAACAGTCATCCTGTCTACAGTGATCCCAGCGTGCGCCTGTCGAAAGCAGTGATCCTCCTACGATGGTCCTCTACCGCTTGGAGCAGTCACTGAAGCTCCTCCTGGTCGTATCTTGCGGCATGGGTGAAGCGCTGGATAAGTGCAACACCCCTTTCAGCAGCATCGTTCGTGACCCTTAGATCCTTGATGAGCCGCTGGTATGCCCGGAACCCTGCGTCCTCCTCCCACTTGGTCAACCACTCGTGGCTGCAGGACCTGCAGGACGAGGTGGTACAGCAACGCCCGGTGAATGGCGAAGGTACAGATGTTGCGGCCGAAATTTCACGGCATTGCTGCTAAAACTAATGATAGAAACGTGCCAAGGAATGCGCATAACGACGCTTTTTGCCTAACTTTTATAGGGCCAAGTATCACACAAGCTATAATCTTAATCTAACAAGTCGACTGTTTGATATGACACGGTCAAAGAAGCTTTTGTCACTATACCCAGGATTACTAACAAAATTGGCTTAAATTCACAGGTCATCTACTTTAGCAAGATGAGGCTTCTCGCCAGTCAGCTGGAGTACAGCCCGGAAGAGAAGGAGAAGCTGCAGGGGTCTGCCGGTTCACCAGCCTGCTGTGTGTTCCGGCCTGGCTGGCGACTCCGCTAGCGGCCGACGCTGCGGACAACGACCTTCGCCTATATCACAACCTGCTGCGCTTCAGAGAGATTGACGAGGTCGTGCCCGAGGCAGCCCTGGACAAGATGCGCCGCCACATGTTGTACCTGAAGCCAGAGACGGTGGTGTTTTGTCTCGCGTCCGAGGCAGTCAGCGCCGACGAGCGGGCTGATTTCGCCGCGACACTGCTGCGACATCCCGACGATCCAGAAGCACCAGACGAGGATGTAGACCATGTCGCACCTGTCGTTGACCAGCGCACCCGACTGCTACACTTGGTAGATGGACGTTCCTGGCTTGTCTTCCAGCTCCTGAAGATCGACCCGAGCCGCTGGTTTGAGCAGCCGGTGACCAAGTGGGAGGAGGACGCAGGGTTCCGGGCATACCAGCGGCTCATCAAGGATCTAAGGGTCACGAACGATGCTGCTGAAAGGGGCGTTGCGCTTATCCAGCGCTTCGCCCATGCCGCAAGAAACGACCAGGAGCTTCAGTGGCTGCTCCAAGCGGTAGAGGACCATCGTAGGAGGATCACTGCTTTCGACAAGCGTACGCTGGGATCACTGTAGAAAGGATGACTGTTGAAAGGGTGACTGTTCTGGTGACTAGAACAGATGACTTGTGATTGTGGCTGTACTGATTGATTGTATGTTAGTGCTGCATTGACATAGTTGCCACAAGTCATCTATTGCAAAGAGCCGACTTCATATTGGTGGCAATTTAAATGCATACGTGTTTACGAAACAGTTGTGGCAGAAGCAGTACGACCTCGTCAATTCTTGTCACCCTTGTTGACAAAGAATATAAAATTAGTCTGATGAGGAAATTGAATGCCTGGTTGGACACATGAAAACGAATTCGCTTCATGAAATGGAGTTGTTTGATACCCATCATGACGTGGTTTTCAGCATGTCAAATTCCCACCCCTTCCAATAAGCACCCCCCCCCCGTCCCCCACTGCGACAAACGCCCGTCCTAAATTACAGTAATGTCCATTTTCAGCCAAATGGTCAAATTCCAGTACCATGCGTATAGTGTTCCCCGGGGCCAAAATGGGTAAAAATATCCAAAACTTTAAGCCCCTAGACGGAACCCCTAGACCAACTCAGATCTGGATAAAAATGGCACCATTGAAATGGCCATGATTCAGAGAACCACATTAGCCCTGAGCAACTATACTTTTCCACAAAGGTTGCAATCTGAACCACCCTAGCACAGCAATATGGCGGCCGGACGCCGTATGAGAAAATAGACGATGAGTCCAGCATCTATTCTCATGGTAGCCACAATTTGATAAAACTTGAGACCTGTACTATTTCGAACGATGCCTGGATATAATTATGCATGAATATCGAGAAATTTCCTTGGTCCGTCACATAAATCCGCAAAATATAGATTATTGTGACTAAAAACCGCCTAAAACTGTACTCTTTCAAAACATTAAGTGAGATACCTATCCTTTCGTGAGCAACCTAACGAACATGTTCTCAAACCGTTGTTTTCAGTGTATCAGGCTCAAATTGAAGTGATTGCTGAGAGTAGCAAATGGAATGATACAGAGAAGGCAGTGCATCTTGCCGCTGGCTTGAAAGGACATGCCGTAGAAGTATGAGGTCTTCTTGACGCATTTGCCCGACGCCGTTGTCAAAGTCTGACTGACGCGCTAGAACGGCGATTTGGCTGTGCCAATCAGGAACAACGCTACCGTGCTCAGCTTCGGGCACGGGTGCGTGGTTCGGGAGAGCCATTGCCAACTCTGGCACAAGATATCAAACGTCTGGCGCTATCTGCCTGTCCTGAAGCTCTACACGAGTTCAGGGTCACGATCGTGTGCGACCAATTTGTGGACGCTCCTGGTGATGTCGAAATGCAAATTGCGATATGACAGGTTCGGCCAACCATATCATCAGGAAGTCTAAGAAGCCCTTGCCATATCGTTGGAGATTGAATCAATCCGGCATGGTGCCACGGCAGCATGAATGTCATCAACGTCTGGAATAGGCTTTACAGCTCGTCAGGTCGAGGAGGTCGCACACAGACAGTTCGAGACACGAATACATGCTTCGGGAAATCCTTCACAGACTACAGACATTGGAGAAAGGCCTGGTCCATCATCGATACGGATCTGCCTACGATCGCAAACCAGGCATCAGATCCCAGCACATAGGTGGAAACGGGTACTGGCAATGTTGAGAAAACGGTCATTTCAAGCGCGGTTGTCCAGAAAGCAGATCCTATGTGGGAATTTGAGCTTTTCTTAGGTTTTTTTTTTGCTATGTGCATAACTTCTCTTGTATCTTGTATATTTGGTACCTGCTGCCGCCATCTTGCACGTTTCAGGGCCCACATGGAATCTCTTCAATTGGTGAACGCGGAGCTGGAAAGCTAGCGGTTCTCCCAAGACATTCGGGAGGAAGAACCGGCACCCCACCACCTATGGTCAGATTCCCGGTATCCGAGGTTCCCAGCATGAACCTGCTACTGGAGGACTTCATCGCCCGTGATGCCGACCTGGACTGGGGATGAGGACATGCCTTTCTGCCATGCCACGTGCGGCACGACCTGGCGCAGTACCGTCTCCAGCACTACCAGCGAGGTGGCACAGTGGCGTCAAACGACGAGTGACGTGGGGCGTTAAATAAGGCGCATGCAGATCCAGAGTACTGTTCCATCTTTTGGGTGTGAAAGAGCCCTTTTCTCTCTTTCCGGAGCACGCATGTCGTCTGTTTCGTGGCGAAGCATTCAATATGGAAGGGGCAGTGTGACGCACATTATCCGTCGTGCTGATGCAAACGTGCTGATGCGGCACGACATTGCTGTAATTTCATTGGTGGATAGTTGCCACCCGAGGTCATGTCGGGCGGTGCGTAGTGGTAAGCAGCGGTCAGGTATGGCCCGACACTTCTCCGGAACAGGTGAGCTTTTCTGGGACGATCCCCGATTCACAGCATATTGGTGGGTCGTGCGCTGCGGGACTCCTTTAATCCACGGCGTCGGTGGCATTAAGGTCGACGCGGTGGCTTAGACCTCCCTGTTGTTGACAATTCGTGGTGCGCCGGTGGAATCGGAGCATTGCTGGCGGACCACCAGTGGCGACCGGGAGCTGTCGGGGCGGATTCTGTCCGGGTGGGCCGGTGGCGTAGACCGCAGGTGCGGGTCCGTTCGCTGTGCGCCAGTGGAGTCGGGGCGCTACGTTGATTCACGATCAGAGTAAGGCGTTCGATCTATGGTTTGGATTGCTGATCATTTCCATCGATCCTGACTCCAATACAAGAGCAGAAGAGGACCAAACTGAGTTTTCATCGGCAATGACTGACTAAAGCAAGAAGGATTGTAGCAGCATGTTACCATAGATGAATTTACCACCAAACACTACGCGCAACTATTTATCATTGCAAATGCTGTAGTGTTTAACACCTTACTAGACGACGACCGTTTGAAGGCTCTAAAGCACGGCCACATATAAGAAACATCGGTGGAAAATAGATGGACTATGACTTCTATATGAGGCCTGTTGTGTACAACAATTAGTACACAAATGAATGCGTGAGAGCGAACCCGTACATCCGTGACTATTACTTGATACTCCGGTACACCTTCACGTAGTTTGAAAGCGTTCTAAATGAGCTGGGGCCCAACAGGCCCGGCTTGGCCCTCATATCGAATTTTTTAGGTAGATTAAAGGAAGGGTATTTCGGCTTTTACACTTGTTCGTAATGAATCGCACATTATAGTTCAGTTCTCATACAAATTTCAGAGCATAAGTCAAGGGTCTATATATCGTTCAACATACAACATTGGCAGGTATTCCAGTTCCTTTCTTGTAATGGGCAATGCGTACGGTATGCCGGGCATGGGTAGGAACTCCAGAGCGTTTACTATCTGTCATCCCCTTCCCCTGCTCGAACTAAATTTAGGATCAAGCCTATGGCGCACCCTAAATATTCCTGGCACAAGAAGCATTGTGAATCCCGCTCAGTCTGAGGAGAGATCTCCATACATGATTAAAAATGAATTTGTATTCATGTGGTCCACTAACACAAACAAGGATCGGTGCAATCGGAGGATGCTTCAACTATTACTTCTAGGGGAAAACAGGAATAGGCAAAGCTGCCTGCACAAAACTTTATCCGATGGCAGCAACTCTGCTCTCATCTCATAAGTTGTGATCCTTCTAATAACTCAAAATAGATGAGTGCTCTTTACCAACAAAAAAGTGAATATAATCGATATCAAGCAAACAAGGGCAGCCTGAAAGGAGGGCATGTCTCGACAATGCAGTACCGACTTCATCTTCGCAGTGTCGTATCTACTCATCGCGGGGCGGGGTGGTCATGTTGCCCCTTCCTTCCATCACTAAGATATACTGTAAGCCAGCTAGGGAGATGCAGCCAACCTGCATAATCAGTATGTGGCGGTATGATGCACCTACATCCCTGGCAGTTTGGTCACGTGAAAGCAAAAAATTATCTTTCTATTCTGATTCACGTCCTAGTTGAGGTGAAACCAGTCAATGTCTGGGTGAGTGGCAATCAATCAACCGTCTTCTCCATAGTTGTTGGATCCTGATCGCACAACAAATGCGATTTCGAGCTTTAATATTCATAATATGTAAATTGAAAACTTATTCTAACACAGACGATAGATACACTGGCCGATCTGTGGAGGCCACTGGGGCTATGCTCTCGCCCAAAGGGTCCGATTTTGCCAACATTATTTACTGAAATTGCAGACCCGACGAATGTTCGCTGTTTATATTTCAAGAGTAAGGGAGACTGGGTCTAGTTGATACACGGAATGGTTGATGCAACAGCGTTTACTTCAAAACTATGAAGCCGGTTTCCATGGCTGCTACACATGCTACTACTGCCACTCTCTTCTAGCGGCAAAAGCAGGCGTAAGTCCTTTAGTCGCGCGGCTGCGGAATGGTGACGATGTTGCATACTTTGTTTGCGAAAGTAAAATTTCAATGTCTGTGCTTCACCCTTGATTTTTAATTATTCGCCAACTTGCTTACATTTCAGGTGTACACTATCATTAACATGTTCTCTTAGCTTTGCAACGGTACAATGTTTTGATCGTTTGCCGCTACAATGTATTAGCAATGTTGCATAACATGTTGCAGCTTGCATCAGAAAACCTGATGGGTAATTTGATACAACCTTCGTCAACTTAATCATCCTGTATCACCGTTTTGTGAGCTGTTAATGAAATAAAGTATCCATTATGTTGCATAGTTGTAATAAGGTGTTTATCAAGCTGTTTCAAGATGGCCTTATTCAATGTTTCGACGGGCATTTCTCACCAGACGAAAAACACGGAACGAAGGAAAAGTTGCAGCCACGGGATAAACGCTTGCGCTTTCCATAAATGGTTTGCACCATGAGCTATGGTCAGCTAGGACTCACAAGTGTTACTACTGTGAACGTGAGATATGGACCTTTCAGATGTTGCGAACTAATGTCACCTATAGATTGTCTAATTATTTCACCTACATTTTATTAACTTACCCCATTATCAGTAACAAATTACCCTTATAACGGGGTAGGTTGGTGAACCGGTTGGCCAGATGCTTCGCTCTCCGGTAGAAAGCCCAGAGGAAGTGACGCAAAATGATAATCATCGGGAATGATGCTAAAAGGCTTGCGCTTGGCTTAGGTGTAGCTATCTCTTCGCTACCCTTCCTTTAGTCATTTTAATGCCGCCGAAATTGGATGAATTAGACTCAGTCTCCACCATTTCCTAATCGGATTCGGTAATTCCACGGCACCAACAAACCCATCACCATGCTTCTGGATACTCTCATGAAGTGACACCTGCAAATGTCAAAATTATCGCTCTAGTCTAGCTCAAATGCCAGGAAATATGTCATGAACTGTTCAAGATGACAATTTGATGAATAGATGGCATTCAGGAGAAGATAATGAGTGGCATCACAGGAAGCCATTAATAGCTGTCGAGTCACTTTCCTTTATAGCTACCGGGAACAAAAATGCAAGCATTTTATTTTTTAAACATATTTCCTAAATAATTCAAAGGAAAATTCAAAATGTTTAAATATCATTCGCAGGCCCAACCACAACAGCAATATTCCCAACAATATGTCAAAGTACACTGAGCCATTGTTGCCTTCGCAATAGTCCGACTTTTAGCCTCCAGAATGCCTGGAATACGTGCATGCGGCTTAGGGGCATTCCATGTCTTATATCAGAGACGTAACTTGATATAGGCTTCAAGTCTGGCACGCTTCTAGACATGATTTGCCATAATGCATATCACGGGTTTTCAAAAACATTCACCAGAAACAAAGTTTGGCGCGGGAAAACATCTGCAAAGCTAATCCTTCATTGGAACTAAGGAAAAGACCTGGGACCCAAATTAGCTGAAGTCCAACTTCACATTCTTACATGATTTGTTGATCGTGCACACCTATATTCTACTTTTGACTGCAATCGTATATGGTTTGTTTGCATAAAATGCACCACGTGCATCCAAGAGCCGCACCGAAACTAAGGTATAGCTTGACTTTTGCCAGCCCTAACTCCAGTAAGCTCAGAGCCAGGAACTCAGTTTTTGCATAATGTGCGTTCATCAATTGTCGGAGGGCATGCCAAATTTCACATCAGTGCAGTGACGTGAGCGGTCCAGGAGTTACCTTTCACAAACATCAAGGGAAAGGTTCAAGTTGACCTCAACACTCTCAAGGTTAAATTTTGGAGTCCTTCCTACCACTGGCCTACCAGTGCAATGACAGTACATTCCTACCACCGCACATTACTAGTGTATTGGCAGTGCATTCCTAACACTGTACCTACTAGTGGTGTATTGCCAGTGCATTCCTACCACCATAACTACCAGTGCATTGGCAGTGCATTTCTTCCACCTCGTCTTCCAGTGCATTGGAGGTATATTAACACCACCGCATCTGCCAGTGCATTGGCACTAGCTGCACGAGAGAGGAATCAGAACTCGATATAAGTTTCCTGCTCAGGCTTATAATAGGAACTTCCTCGCTGCCAAATATCGGGTAGAAGACAGCCATTACTCACATTTCCATCAGCTACTAAATATGATAACCAGGATCCATTGCCATCAATAACGGAGTCATCAGTGACAATGGATGAACTGTTGAACGATTTTGCATTGAATTGGTTGAAGGATGCCGACCGGAATAACCCACAAAATGGAACAACGTAAATGCTGCAATGCTCCCTCCCCTACGAAAATCCTGGCTACTCGTTTGATCATTGTGAGCGTAAAACATTGAGCTATAAAATTATAATGACACTCCCGTGAAGATGTTCAAAGGAGCTAGCTTGAGCGAAAGTGAAACATTTTTCGCTCCGAAGCTGGGAAAGTCCCATTGAGCGGCAGGGCCTCCACTAAATAATTGTCATCAGGTGGGATTTCATGTTTATACCTAATCAGCCCAATATGGCGCTATGCATAATAGCAGACGCGATCGTAAGGCGGCGACGAGCGAGCACAGCGTTCTGTAGGAATATTGGGCCCTGCAAGAGCGTTATTTCGTGTACAGCATTTGCTATCCATGCACCTACGTGGCTAAGCAGTGATGTAGGCAACGTCTCTGTTTGTCTGGCAATGATAGTCTATATTTACCTCGTGTGTGCGATAACTGGTTATCAAATTCAATGTCTCTCTCCCTCTCTCTCTCCCTCTCTCCCTCTCTCCCTCTCTCCCTCTCTCCCTCTCTCCCTCTCTCCCTCTCTCCCTCTCTCCCTCTCTCCCTCTCTCCCTCTCTCCCTCTCTCCCTCTCTCCCTCTCTCCCTCTCACCCTCTCTCCCTCTCTCTCTCTCTCGCCCCTCTTTCTCCCTCTCTCTCTCTTTCCCCCTCTCTCTCTTCTCCCCGCTGTTCGTGTGTCCTTGTATTTGATCGGGCTGATGAGATAACCAGATGGTGAGAACGTATTCAACAGTTTCAATAGTCCAATGGTGATACCACAATTAACAAAGTTCCAGCCTGCGCATCATACACGCACGTCCACCCTCGTTCACAGTTCTGAGTGACTTCCAACCCCGGTAAGCCTGTGGCTTACGATTCAGAGCCCTTGCAACAGAAAGACACGTCCAATTGACAGCGAATTAACTACGTGTGACTAAATTCGCTACGGTGGCGCTGCCAGGACTTTCCTAAGAGGGGGGATCAGCCCAAGAATATGATGACACAGAGAAACCTCCCGGAGCGCAAAGCGCGCCGAAACTTGTGGTTTTGCGTGGTAACTATCTCCAAAATGTATCGTTTCATCTAATGTATTGTTCGATGCCAAAGGAAGAGGGCGAGCCTGCCCCGGCCCGGTTTGGCTGCGTCTCTCCTGGCAAGTACCTAAGAGTAACGTAAATTGTTGAGCAAAACATAGCCTAATTTTGAAAATACCTACTCGAATTTCGATGAAGTAAACCCAATAGCCACCCAGATACTGACTCCTCAAAATCCTCATCATCGCTTAGATCACGCCAGCTCTGGTCTCTTGTACGCTGAAAAAGAACTCCGATAGTTCACGTTTAGCCCGTTTGACTGCGTCCTCTCTCGCAACTAACACGCTTTTTAACCCTTATTTATGCTCTCAGCTTTGCCGACGAAGCCATCACCACAAACTGCTACATAACATGTGAATTACAATCTCTTGGTTTATTGATGTCTATTGATTAATTTATCCATAGATTTGCAACAGCAAAGAAAACAAAGCAAATTAATACCTAGCACTCTTCACTCGTGTCATGCGGCCTTGCTCGAGTCGCTTTTCCACTCTGTGCTGTGCGTAAAGGTGTAGAAGGTCATGGACCCAATTGCTGGCTTTGTAGCAAGATATTTTTCGTCACAAATACATTTTTCAATTTGAACCTTAATCGTTGCTTTGGCTTAAGTATAGATGCCTCCAACTAGTTACCACTTTGATTCTTGAAAATGTACCATCCTAAGGAATAAGCAACTACCACTAATATAATTATACTAAAGTTGCTTTCGCTTTTTTATCATTTGTTTTCTTTTAATCCGAGTTATTGCTAGGGTGGCTTTATGAACCACAGTTATATCGTTAAGCAAAGCTTGTTGCGTGAACCCTGGTCCCACCACCAGATCCATAAATTCCAGTTCAGCGGCAGAATTTTGACCGACAGTTTAGCGTGCTATCAATGTACCGACACGGCCGGCCGGTAGCTCGTTCCCGGCTTTATCCGGTCAGCTGCCAACTGACCCTCCCAGCCGGGGGCTAAATGCGAGCGCGTGAAGCGGCTCGAACCCTGTGTTGCCAGGACGGGGGAGACCAGTGCAGGCCAGCGCTCTAACCAACTGAACTACCGAAAAAAAAGATAGAGATTGTTTTCTGCATTGAAATTCCCTTTGACTAGGTTGGATGTTTTGTTCCACCAGGTGGGATTTCACGGCACAAGGTGGGATGAATCCCTCCTAGTTAATATGCTAGAAGAGGCCCTGGTGAGCGTGGTTGCTATGATTAGTTCCATCGCTCAGAATTAGACATGATTTATTAATTTCAAGTTTATATTTCACCATAACGTTTGCTTTCAAGTGCATGTATGTTTGTCCAAAGGCAGGCCTTTATAGCAGTGTATTCGACGTCGGTCCACCCGGCACCGCTTAAGAGCTACCCAGTGCCCAGCCGCCGCCGATCACGTGGTGATGACATTCAGCGTGAATTTTACGCCCCGGGGCAGTGAGACCACGTGGCCAAGATTCCGACGAGGGGTGCCACGCTAAACAGTTGTATACGGCGATGACTGAACGATCGTGGGGAAAAGGACGGCGACTCAGCCTGTTGCTTATGAAAATTGTCCAGTTTCACAGAGTACATATGAACTGAAGATACGCACAACAATTTCGACGGACGATCCCGCTTTCGGCAATATTACAGCCGATTTAGGCTGCCATGGTATGTCTCCTTCCTCGCTAGTCCAGCGCATGTTAGTGCAATGGTGCATGGTGCATCATATAAGATACTGGTAATCCATTAGGAATATCGGAATATCCATCAAGTGCTGTGTTTTATGCACGTGATTCTTAATCATCATTAATTAATTAACTGAAAATAGCATACGAATTGTGAAGGTAACTCAAAGGGACAGAACGAAATTGTATCAAATGATTGAGTTACATCTAGCACAAAAATTAGCAAACAAGATGGTTTCTAACGGATCGCATCGTGTTTTTCGAATGGGTCCCAGGGTTGACAGGTTTGGGCCCATGTATGTTGGATGATTCATGCATGCATGTCGTTTAACCTACCTCAAATGTGAACATTCAAAGCTGTTGCAATAGAAACCTGATTCAGTATGTTCTGCTGGGTGTGACTGCTATGTCATTTTATGTGGAGATGAAGATTCGTGACTTCAGGTATATCAGTGCACTGTTGACTCTTCGAAAACTAAATACTCTGAAAGGAGCATATTCGGAACCAAGGAATAGAACTTAATAGGGAATTCCCAACTTCAAAACCCCAAAATGAAAGTGAAGCAATGCCCAACTCCCGTCAGTTCTGACAACGGTCTTGCATTCATGTCTTGTGACATGAATCCATATGCTTTTTTTCTTGGATCCTTTCCGTCCAGTTCGGTTCGGTTATTGGTTTTTACGACACATCGACAGTTGAGTCACGTAGCGTCCCCAATCTCTCACGCCGATTGGTCGCGGGCGAAGAGTAGCGACAGGTGAGACTCGAACCCACAACCTTTCGATTGAGACGAGCAACTTACCCCTAGACTACTCTTCCCCCCATTCCGTCCAGTGATTCTGTTTACGCTTCGTCAGATATTGGCCGCCATACATCCCGACGGTCCCACGTATGCCAGCCATGTCGTGTTGAATATCTCGACATATAAGTTAAGACGTAAATGGAATGGTATTCGTGAGGATGTTACGATCAACAATCCAAACTGCATCTAGGCTGCCTCATCGAAGAAACGAACTTTCATTGTTGAGTTTTTTAAGGAAAACATTCGTGTCCGCCTACTGTGTTGATTTGGAAGCGTTCATCGCTTATAATTCAGTAATCGCTTTCTAATACCTCATCTCCTCCTTACCCCCCCCCCCCACCCAAAACATAAGCACGAAATTCCACCAAAGAGCTTTCCCGAATTGTACGAAAACATATAAAATTGATGCATCCATAATGTTACTTTATACTGGTGCACCTCACAAAGTCCATGCCGGGATCTCCGGTCGTGGATAGTGCCGCTCATTTCTGGCTGGTGTAGCCACCGTCCAGGTTTGCGTTCATCTAGAGCGCAACGAAAAACGTCAATCCCAACAGTAGCCCAGGCTATAAATTTACTGCATAGCCAGTGAATTTCCGTGGCATGGCCCTTCCAAGGATTCTACATGTTACCCAACTATTGTATTCGCATTGCCACCAAACACGGAAAAATAATAAGCACAAGGTTTCAAAATTAGATCCTCCTGGACCGATGAAAACGGCCACTCAATGCAGCACGGTTCCTGCAACCATTCGACACGCCAGGGCTCGGTGTCGTATGGGATGCTTTCCGTCGGGAGGATCCGGGTTGACTTGAGCGATGGCCGGCCAAATAAGGCCCTACTGCGGACGGATTGTCGCAGTCTATCTTGCGCTTGTCAACAGGTCCGCAGAGCGCACGGCGCCAACACGAATCATCCTTCACATAGGATTAATTTGGCCTGACAACGGAGCATGCACCAATTTGTCACCGATTAAACTCAATGTGGGAATGACAAAACTGCAGGTGAGGTGTCCGCCTTCCAGCGCCAATAATGGCACAGGCACACATTGGCACGCTGCTGGGACACGCAATTTAGGCGGGTAATGATAAATTCAGGGGAACGAAATATCTCAGTAAATTACTCAGACTGGGTCCAACTTTCCCTGACAATGGTGATCATGCAACCTCAACCCTTCTAACAATGGCCACCGTGTGACACTAACCCTGGCACTGGCCATCTGATCATGAATTCTTTAGCACTGGCCGCCTCAACCTGATCACCATGCCATCCCGGCTCTTCTGACATTTGCCGTCTCATTCTGACCCTTCTGACCAAGGGCACTGTGCCACTCTGCATTTTGAGCCTGGCCTCTCCTGACCCTCCTGGCACTGGCCACGTCACCTTGACCCTCCTGACACTGGCTACTTCACCTGACCCTCCTGATCATCACAACACAATGCCGAAATGGCCCATTGTCACTGGAGTTTACACGATTGAGTGTGCTACTGTTTGTTCGTTACGCTAATATTCTTCGTGTATACATCCCACGACGATGCGTGTAACTCTTCAAACATTAAATTTCATGGCGAAATGCTGTTTGGGAGCATATGGAATTGCATTATCAGATGGATAACCAGTTGTCTGTCGATTACCACGGTCGCCACAAATCCAAATGCGCATAACGACTATGACCATCTTCAGGAAACAAACTCAATTGTCTATGTCCGTGCTCACACATCCGTGACGGAATTTATCACATAAATGGTTCACCTCGCGAACAAACACAATCTGAGGCCCACTCTTTCATCTCCAACCGCGAACGAAAGGTACTTGCCAAACCCTGATCTGCATAGCTTCCAAGAAGGTTCGTGAAGCATTTCGCAATGTGATTCGCTTACGAATTATATTGCAATTCCGGTGTTACCAGCTGCTGGGTGTGACCTTCCCTTGCGGGTTTATCTCGGAGCCTTGGAACCATCCGCCTCTGTCCCGGGAACTAGTGTGCAGTATCGACGCTCTTTGTCTGTGGTGTTGCGGGAACGCGATGAGAGTCCCCACTGCGAACGTCCCCCGACTCGTTCGCCTGCATTCTTCTGCGCATTTGGATGTTGACGAGCTGAGACCGACGGACCGTAGTTATCACACAAGGGCCAGGCCTCCCGCGGAATCTCCACATCCCGTTATGTAGCTCAGACTGCGGACGGTAGGATTGGCTCGGTGCACTTAGCAGACCTGTCCCCCCTTTCTCCCCCCCCTGACTGTGATGCACGGATGCGATGCAACCGGAGCCATTGGTGCATGGGTCCGCTCAGGGGATATCATCTTCACTGTATAAACCCTCGCCAGTATGCAGCATTTTACCACCTTCGGTCGTATAGAGGGTGGGGGCACGACCCCCCTAGTGATTCGAAACCGTGGATGTTACGAAAACGAACCAGAGATCAAAGTTATAGATCTGGCCGAGATCTCGCGATTCGAATTCACTATGACCTTCTAAGGTCAATGGTTGACCTTCCAGGTCAGTTCAAAGGTCTAAAATTGATTTTTTGTAAATGCTCCTAAGAAAATCGTCAGTTGTATCGAAACTACTGTATAAATATGCACGGAATTCCAGGAAATATGTTTATTTGTACCTTGCAAACATAACGACATGTCACACGATGTGATCGGACGGATATATCATACACCAAATGAGGTCAAAGCCATGACCTCAAATATCCAACTTTTCCGAAAAGTGGTTCAAAATTCGATGTTTAAAGTTCCCTTAATTCAGAACGAAAAATTACCGTAGGCCAGCTGAAAAAGGTCGAAAGGTTCAACGAGGTCAACCGAGGTCAACCGATGTCGCCGATTTTTGGAACATTATATTTCAATGGGAACCCATCTGGGCATCTGTATTTTTCATTATATGCCCATAATTACGCTAAGTACGTTAAAAAGTACGTGCGATAATCACGTATTTGTTGAAAACTGGTCGGAGGTGCTCACCTGTATGACCTCATAACTCCGTGACCTGATATGACCTCCCAAAAAAAATGTCACCAAAAGTCGTCAAAAGGTTGCCCCAAAGGGTACTGAAATCTCAGAAGGATCCGTTCATCGGTTTGGAAGGAATACACAAAAATCTTAGGGGGTTGCACCCCTACCCCCACCCCCCACCCCCCATACGGGCGAGGGTCAACCCATACCGTTTCGGGGTGGGGGGTCTTCAACCGCCCCCTTAGAGTTTTAGCCGACAGTGAACGAACGGCGCGCGGTAGCGCGCCAAAATTTAGTATACCTTTTCCCACATAACTTTGGCATGCTGTTTCAAAATTGTGAAGTTAGGTCAGTTTGAGTCAACGAGTTACTCAAGGTCAAGTGAGGTCATCTCCAAAAAATTCAACCAGTCGTCACTGTTTAACGGATACAGATACTTGAATGAAACTTTCAGCGTTTGCTTATCTTTAAGGATGCAACAAAACGTATGATAGGAATTTGTCCTTTTTTCCTTTTTGACTACTCGTAAATTTTGCATATTTGCCTATTAGAGATCAAATCGAAGATTTTGGCTAAGGTAAGCATTTTTTGGGGAGCAAGTTGACTTCCAATAACGTTTCTCGGTCTGCTCTACCTAATAGAGAAGAAAAATTAAAGAAAATTTGAAGTCTCAAAATTCTGAAATAAAAAATAGTGGGGTAAAAAAAATATTATGGCCCTGATTGATATCGCTGTCATTTTCTGATTCCAAATATTTTTTCTTCAAATTTCTCCCGAAATGAACTTTCCAGAGCCAAAACATAATGTAAGTCTAAATCTATCCCCCTAGTGACGTCACTTCTGGGGGAAAATGCTTTTGGGGGTGGACCCGAGCCCTACTCGTCGAGCGCTTTCCGATTCCGATTTTCGTGCGACGCTTAATTTGGATTTTAGAGGGGGTTGTTATGCGCCCCTCCCCCCCACCCCCGAGGCGGAATGTGGGGATCTGACAGGAGGGACGGCGCGGGTTAACTTCTCGCTTGCGCCTGGGGATGTCACTTCTTCCACAGTAACAGCACAGTTTAAACGCACATTTGTCACTGTCACTGAAATATGGGCATCTCAAGGCTTACGTATTTGTTCCCTGGTTGTGCTTCTCGTAAGGTTAGGAATATACACACATACACACACACATGCACACACACACACACACACACACACACACACACACACACACACACACACACACACACACACACACACACACACACACACATATATATATATATATATATATATTCGCTATTTCATGCTGTTCGCTAGTGTTTGTTCGCAAGATGAACAATTTCAATGATAAATCCCGACACGGATGCGTGAGCACGAAATGGACAATTTAGTTTTGTTTCTGTAGTTGATCACGGTCATCATGCGCATTTAGATTTGCGGCGACTGCGATAATTGACAAACAACTGGCTACGAATCTGAAAATGCAATATGACGTGCTCCCAAGCAGCATTTCGCCATGCAATGGAATGCTTGATGAGCTGCATGCGTCGTCGTGGGATGTGTACATAAGGAATATTAGCTTAACGAACAGACAGCAATCCACCCAATCATGCACATACACTCCAGTGGCAATGGGTCATTCCGGCAAAGAACAGGGAGGCTAGTTTCAATGTTTACATTACCTCAAAATAAGCGTGTCATTCAACGGAAGCACAGATGTGCAAGGAATGAGCACGTAAACTGGAAGTGTTCGAATAAGTTGAAAGCACTTCATCAACAGTTACTTTTATGAGACCTATATGATGAAGAGTTCGTCTGGTATGCAGGCTCATCTCATCGAGCCTGGATTTAGTATTACATATATATATATATATATATCGATTCGTCTTCATGATGATGTACCATCCCTTCTTCTTCCCTTATTGGTAAGAAGTTGAGGATGGACATTTATTTCTTGAGTAGGCTTTAATGGAGTCTTTTTCTCACTACTTTAATGCATAAATGTTAGTAGGTTAGTCTATCCATATCACAATACCCCAACATAATGAAAAACAACCTATCCACAGATATGTGATAAACAGAAACTAAGCAGCCAGCAGATGTTGAATAGCATAAAGTATACTAACCGCCGGGATGAAGTATGCGTTTTTGTGGATGATATAACTGCTTGATATAACGTGTTTGAAGGGTGATATAACTGCCTAGCATAGTGATGAAAATTGCAAGTTTCAAATGTTTATAAATTAGGTAGGTGCCTCCTATATCGATGGCATGTGGCCATCAAAGATGTAATTAACCCTCATCAAATACATTTGTATACTTTGACACTGAAATTTTCATAGGAAAGGTTTCTGTTGGTTCGTTGGTTGGAGTTCAGTTGGTTTCAAGGCAGTATTTAAGGTCATTCACTGAAATTTGGCACACTTTCCCATTGTCCTGAAAATGCATGACGATCTGCCCTTATACCTATAAGATCTCGGAACTATGTTTGTAGAGAGGTGATGCGGACGACATTTTGAAGTTTTGTTCAAATTCGAAATATATAATCACATACTTTTCCTACTTCAGGCGAAAGCTCTAGTTATTTTTCCGGGATTTTTTTTTAGAACAAAATATGAAATGGTTTAGTTTAAGCTTTTTGTACATTGTACACGATTCTTGATTATATATGGATTTACACAAAGGCCCCTTCGGATTATTTTTATCGCCAACTAGAAAGGGTTGCATTTGTGCTGGACATGAGACATCACATTGTCGTGTCAAGCTTTTGTTGTATCATACCACACAATATTGCACATTTTTTCTTGCAATTGTTTAGCTATGAATTAGTAATCAATGACAATTATTTGGAGTAGCACAATGGCATTATTGGATGCTAATTAACATTGGTCTCCATTGTTCACATGTAATATATTTGTGATCTCATAATACATCGCCTACATGGCCCACCCCTACATCGCCAAGTACTATATGATCAAGTTTGCCGCCAAATGTCAAGGTGGTAGGACGTGCACCCGAGCTCCAGGTTTCCAGAAAAGTCGCTGCAAAACAGGGCAGTACTCTAGTCTAAGCTGTGGATAGGTGTTTAGCAATTACTTCTGTGATTATATTTCATTAGTTTTTATCTTATAAGCATTTTAGTAGCACACAAACTATACTATATTAACCTAGCGACGCCGCAGGGACGCCATCTTGTTTCGGCGTGTTTTCTTTCGGCGTGTTCTCGACGCTTCGATTTCTGTAGTAGGAGATATTACAAGTGTGTAGATTTCATAAGTACATTAGACAACATTCATACTATCCTAACATACTTTATTTATTTTTTCGTGTGCATAGTGTGTTTGGTGTTGAAGTTTAAGATAATTTAATTAGTAGTAAGTTGGGGGTATTCATAAGTGCTGTGTGACTGTTCATTTTTCTGTCTAGCCATAAGTCATACGTGTGTGGAAGAAAATTAGATTAGACATCTTGTGTATTTATTTAATTTAAAAAAAAAAAACAAACAAACAAACAATTGTTTAATAGTTTCTGCTTTTCTTGAGGCACTCAGATAATAAACTGACAGTATAGGAGGTAGCGATTTATAGTGAATGATAGTTAGCTTTTTTGTCGGTTGTTTAGCGAGTTAATTTGAATCTAAATCTAGGCATAAGCTGCAGCGTTTAGGATGGTTTCGACCAGGATGCAGGCACTAGAGGAAGAAATTAGGACCCTTAAGGCAGAGGTTTCCAATCTCAAGGCTACCCTTGTTGCACAGGGTAGGCAAGATAAAGCAACAAGGGGTCACTCAGTAGCAGGGACATCATATGCTCAGGTAGTCGCAGGCCACCAGGTAGCTGAGGCTTCCCCTACTGTGGAGGTGGCTGGGATCTCTCAGGAGGGGAGTTTTAATAGTGAACAGAGGAGGGGTAGTTCTGGTAGGTCACAGGAGGGGAAGTGGCATGAGGTCAGGGGGTGGGGGATTTGGAGACGCGAACCTAAGGAAAGGGTCAGTGAGTGGCAGGTGGCAGGTGGTAGGAGCGGGAGGAAGTCTAGCCAACCGGCCCAACCGGCCCAGCGGGCAGGCATAGTAACAACAAATATGTTCCAGGCATTGGATGACTGCCCCCAGGATAGCAGTAGTAAGGAGTCAGTGCTGGTCATAGGAGACTCTCGTGTGCGATATTTAGAGCGGGTATTTTGTAAAGGTAGGAGGGACAGGAGGTGCATCACCAGGCCTGGTGCCAAGGTGAAGGACCTGGTACCTGCGGTGGCACAGGTCACCAGTGATCACCAGTTTAACACAGTCATAGTGCATGTAGAGGTAAATAACATAGGTCAGACTAGGAGTGAGGAGCTTCTGCGGGAGTACAGGGCCCTTCTGGCCACCCTGAAGGGTACCAATAGAGTCATTATAACAGGAATTTTGCCTAGGGCTAGAGCCTCCCCTGAGTGGAGCTCTAGGGCACTGGCAGCAAACGCCAGGGTAGGAAAGCTCTGCCATGAGCTAGGTTTTACATTTGTAGACGAGTGGAGCAGGTTTTATGCATCGTGGGACATCTATCAGAGGGATGGCCTGCACTTTTCTGAGAAGGGGGTCCATGTGTTAGGCAAATTATACGAGCATGTCCTTCAGGGAAACTAGGAAATGGGGTGGGGAGGGATGAAATTGCATTGCCAACTCAGGAATATTCCAATAGTGTCAGCCAAGGCAATAGAACCTCAAAGTCTGCAAATAGGGACAGCAGCAACTCAAGGGGACAGAGTTATAGTTCATCTAGTGATAAAAGAACTCCTCAATATGAAAAAGCCAAATGTGGTTATGGAGCATTCGTTAAGTGTATGATGTTTAATGCTCAGAGTATCCGTTCCAAATTTGATGAGTTCAAGTGTTATGTTGCTGAGGAGGAGCCGGATTTTGTTTGCATTACGGAGGCATGGGTCAGTGAAGGGTATTTTGGAGATAACTTACAGGACTATGAGATCCAGGGATACAATATGTTTTCGTGCAATAGGGGTCCAGCAATGAAAGGGGGTGGTGTAATGCTCTATATGAATACCTTATTCAGTTCTCAAAAAGTAGCAGGTGGGGATAAAAATGTGTCTGTGGAGTCCATTTGGCTTGATGTCACTGTGGGAAAAGGCAACAGCAATACTCTTAGGATAGGAGCTTTCTACCGATCAGGAACCCTGCCACATTCTCAGCAACTGGAGCTTGACAAGGTGATTTGTGAGGAAATCAGTAGAAACTTTAAGAGGAAGTGCCTTATTCTCGGTGACTTTAATCTAAAAGGTTATGAAAATGCTGGTGTTGGCTCCCCATCATGCAAAATGTTTAGGAAATGCCTTGACGAGGACCTGTTCTTACACCAGTTTGTATCGGAACCTACCAGGCATGGTTCATTCTTGGACCTTGTATTCTCAGAATTAAGTGACTTGGTTCAAGACTTGATTGTAGGCGAAACTCTGGGAAAAAGTGACCATAACATAGTTAGATTCAAGGCACATGTAGTGGAAATTATCAAGGATAATTTGGTAAAGGTTCCAAATTTCAACAGAGCAGACTTTAACGGCATGAGAGCGGCGTTAAGTGCCATCAGATGGGAAGAAGAATTCTCCAATTTAAATGCCTGTGAAATATGGGAAAAGTTCAAATCTTACTTGAAGGAAACTCAGATTAGACATGTCCCCCAAAAGCAAAGACGCAAAAGAAGGGTAGGAAAGCCAGCATGGCTTGCACCAGATGTGATAAAAGCAATTAGGGCTAAGAAAACTGCATTTAGAGTTTTTAAAGAAGCCTCAAATATCGTTAATCTAAAGGCGTATCGAAAAGCTAGAAACACTGTGAAGCAAAAAACCAGAGCAGCAAAGCGAGCAAAAGAACTGGATTTAGCTAGAAACTGTAATGGGGACAGTAAAAAGTTCTTTAGTTTCTACAAGCTGAGTAAAGTTTCTAGCACAATTGGTCCACTGGAAGTAAACGGGACTACATTGGGTGAGGATAGTGAGATGGTTGAGGAGCTGAGCAAGCAGTTCAAATCAGTGTTTACATTGGAAGATATGACCAATCTGCCGACCGTACACCATAGTTCAGTTACATGGGATCTGACAAATGATGTTGATTTCATTGGTAGTGATGTGGTTTACAATCATATCAGGAAAATAAAGCCAAATAAGGCAGCAGGACCTGATGATATTTATGCTAGGGTGTTGCGGGAAACTGAAAAGGAACTGGCATTTCCACTTAGTATAATATTTTGTAGATCAGTTTCACATAATGAAATTCCAACCGATTGAAAAAGGGCAAATGTAGTTCCTATTTTCAAGAAAGGAGAAAGAGGGAAAGTTGAAAACTATAGGCCAATAAGTCTCACGTCCCTAGTCTGCAACGTACTCGAATCAATTATCAAGAATAGAATAGTTAGTTATCTGGAAGGTAGCAGATTGATTCAAAATACTCAACATGGGTTTATAAAAGGACGATCGTGTCTCACAAACCTCTTGGACTTTTTGAACTTCGTCACAGAACAATTTGATCAGGGAAATCAGGTTGATGTAGCATATCTTGACTTTAGTAAGGCCTTTGACAAGGCACCCCATAAACGGTTAATGATACAGCTTCAGTCCCATGGTATTGCAGGTAGCATCTTAAAATGGATAGAGTTGTGGCTTTCAGATACACAGCAAAGAGTGATGCTAAATGGTACAAAGTCATCATGGCAAAATGTTCTTAGTGGAGTCCCCCAGGGGTCAGTACTAGGGCCATTACTGTTCATTATATTTGTAAATAACATTGAAAGTGGCCTAAGCAGTAAAGTTTTGAAATTTGCGGATGATTTGAAGGTCTTTAGGGCAATAACAGGTCAGGATGAGCATATCTCACTGCAAAAAGACTTAGACGAACTTGTGAAGTGGTCCGAAGAATGGCAAATGAAATTTAACTTTGATAAGTGCTAAATCATGCATGTAGGTAAGCAGCATATGAAGGCTCCATACTTGATGGGTGGCCAAGTGCTATCAGTGACTCAACAGGAGAAGGATTTAGGTGTTATTCTAAACACAAAACTGGGGGCATCAGAGCAGACCAAGGAAGCCAGGAAGAAGGCACTGAGAATGCTCGGGGAAATAAATAGGAATGTATCATACAGAAGTGAGGAAGTCACCAGGAAGCTTTACTGTGCATATATCAGGCCACATTTGGAATACTGCATCCAAGCTTGGTCTCGTAGCTATGAAAATGATTGTTGGCTTTTAGAGAGAGTACAAAAGAGGGCTACAAAAATGGTTAATGGTATAAGCAACCTGGCATATGAGGAAAGATTGAAGAAAGTGAGCATGTTTTCACTTAGATATAGAAGGCTGAGAGGAGATCTCATCGAGGTCTTTAAATTTGTCCGTGGTCTGGAGAGGGGATATCTTGGGGAAATATTTCAATTTAGCAGAAATGATGCAATTAGAGGTCATAAATTTCCAAATTAAAGTTAACCACAGCAGAACAAGGTTAAGACAGACTTTCTTCACTAACAGGGTAGTAGAACACTGGAACCAGCTCCCAGAAAACATCGTCAGTAGCAGCACATTGAACATCTTTAAAAACAGCATAGACAATCATTATAAGAATAGAGGGCTTGCTTTTCAGTATTACAGGGAGGGCTGATTGACAGATTTGGTGGGCAACTGGTTCAGTGTACAGAGTGCAACCAAGAAGGGCCCTTGTGGCTCATAGTTGTACTAATCTTTTATGTCTTTATGTCTTTATGTCTTTATGATGATGTTTACTGTTCTAAGTTCATATTAATCATCGTTGGATGCATAAATGGTGCACCATTTTATATGGAAAGCGACTGTCAATTTTAATTCCAATTTTTCATCGTGCATAACAAAATGCATCCTTTTCCACACATGGTGTGATTACTGCCAGTAACTTCTGTAGAATTCTGGATTCTCCCTGAAAGCTGAGTTGTTCCGAATTGATCATCCATATATTCCAACTAACCTAATTCCTTCTTCGCCTTCCCAGATCAGCTTAATGTGTAATGTTTTGATGCATCTGAACGATTTTGTCATCTGCACTGTCATTTACCACGTTTACATGAGCAGGTCAGCAGTCAACACAAATTTATGATATGGTCGATTCGCAAAAGTTGCCATCGCGCGGCCCGTTTACAAGAGTAAAGCAGCCACTTAATCCGATTTTTTTATGATTCGACGACTGACGCAATGTGGTAAAAAGTTCAGAATATTTGGCACATTTCTGCGCTTCTAACGCACCTGCCTCGAAAAACGGCGTACACAGGCACAGGTTGGGCAGAGATATAGGGAATATGTGAATTCGAAGGATTCATGTAGCCGATGACACGTTGTCGATGACAACATATCCATTTTTTTTTCTTCGTGAATCAAACAATGCCTTGTTTCCAGGTCAGACTATGTTCTATAGTATAGGTCCCAGACTACGCAATGGTGCATTGTTCCAGTCTGTGCGATGGTCAAATGAGCGGGCTAAATCAGGTTCACTACGCAATCCGAGAGATAAATCAGAAAAACCCAAACGCCGTCACAAATCTGCAAACTAAACACTCCGACACACCGTAAACTCACGGTTGGGGCACGCACTAATAGCGTGACGCCTCAGCGCCGAGTTCAGATGATATATGTCTGATTTTTGTGTTTCAGAGATAGGTTTTCAATTTGAATAGAAGACAAGACATTTATTTTTCATAGTTACCCTAAATTTACTCAAAACTTAGCAGAGAATATCCTCAAGATGTATTCTGGCCCTTGCAGCCGTAGCGTTATTTGTTAATGATTGGCGCTAATCGAAAATTTACACCTAGCGAAGCGTAAATTTGTGTTAGGTTATTTGCATGTTTTGCTAAGGAAAAGCCAGTTTACAAGAGTTTTCCTAACCGCATCGTATTCGGAAGTTATGTAAACGGGGTAAATGAAGCATATTTTTAAGACGGTGAGGTTTTGCGTGCTGAATGGTTGTTCAAATAACACATCAACGTAATTTATCATAGCTTCACCTGCATTAACCCACATGGGACTGGTAAGCTTCATCAAGAAAGGTGGCTTAGCAGGCTTTAACCATGATTACCTGAGCTGGCCACGCAAAACTAGCTTTGTCCACCTTTGCTGAGAAAGTAGACAATGAAGGTGAAAAGATCTGCCCTTCATAAAGCCAACCCATATGTCATGTAATTAGGCACCGCAAGTCATGTATGGGAGGTTGAAGTTGCTTGATTTTTAATGGACGGTTTCATAATTCGAAGGATATTAATATATAAGATGTGACTGATGGCATGTGGTAAGTCACTGTTGGATTCATTATCAATAGGAGCATAATTGTAAGCCTTAAAATAGCACTTACAACACATGTTGCCAGTAAGGTAAGGATGAAACTTATCTATTAAAGTCACCCAACATTAGCTTCAACCATCCACATGACTGGAAATGTGTATTTCAATGATGTTCATGCATGTCCCATCAAACTTCTGTGCCCTGTTTTGAAAAAAATATATTGTATATAGTAATATGGCCTTAAAAAGGCTACATACTGGAAATTAATTGCGATCACGGTTGGCTGAAAGTGCGTTGTAAAACAAAACAAAACTAAAGGAACATCGGTTTTAATCCCATCTCCGGATCGTCATCAGTTCATTGTATATTGGTAAGATTGAAAAAAATGACTCCACGTTCACATTTGAATTGTTTGCACATAACGTGACCACCACGACAAAATACTTCTAGTGTACAGTTAATATATACACGACCGATAATGGAACGATGCATTGTGGTGGCTAAAAGGCAACAGTTCAAGAGATGTCTTGGGCAGAAAGAGAAACAGGGTGAGAGAGAGAGAGGGGGAGAGAGAAAGGGAGAAAGAGAGGGTAGATAGAGAAATAGAGTGAGAGAGAAACAGACAGGACAGAGACAGCAAGCAAAGGTGGAGAGAAAGAGATAAAGATGGGGAGAAAGACAGAAATTGGAGAGAAAGAGAAGAGGGAAAGAGACAGAGACAGAGACCGAAATAAAGACCGACGACAAAGCGACAAGCGAAGCGAATCCAACTGTGCTTCAGTTGGCTGGTGTTGTTGCTAAAAATTAATACCGTAGTGGTGCATTACTTGCTTCTTGTTCCGCAGAGGAAAAAATTGCGAGCCTTCAATGGGAAAATTGTCCTCTTGAATGAGATGGCGATCAGGGCTGGAAGTGCGCTCTCAACCACAGATGTAGACATGCCGGAATTATTGGTGTTACTAAGAGCAGAGTGTTCATTAAGTTATTGTGGTGGATGTGTTGCATCTGCATTATGGGCATGCAAGCCCTGTACATACGGGGACGTTAATAATTGCACCGATGGCTGAGCATCTACAACGTCCTCATGGTTCTCGCATGGCACAACGTCGTGGGCTCGGGTGGTGTCACAAAAATAGTCGAATCGCCTGAGGACAGCACCTGGCTAACCCGTTCATTATCGGGGGTCTCTCACCCTTCCCCCTCAGTTGGTTCCGCGATATAAAAATGGCAGAGCGCAGCGCCGAGACGCTTTCGGTGCCATTTCCATCATTTCGTTTCCATCTGATGCGGAAATTTCAACCTCGGGTCATGCAAGGTCATTTCAACCAAGCTCAGGTCAGAGAGGACCATCTCCAAAAATGTGTCAAGACCAATTGCTCATCTAAATGAAAAGGCATTGAAATGAGGCGTGCTACTAAGTACAGTTAGGCAGTGCTTACCAGGAAGTACATTTTGGATTTATGTTTCAGGTTAGTGGTCTGCGGCTCTGTGCCCTGTGACTAGCACTGGGATATCTCCCGACTTTGAACTAATTTTCCTATTTTCGTAATATGCTTTTTCTAAGCGTATTTTTTAGCCTTGGTATGTATGCAGGCATATGAGAAAAGTCCTTTTCTAATTTGACTGACCTCCATCATGTGTCCTGGTGTCAGGTCAAGATAAGTGCCCAAAGTGGGCAAAACCTATTTAGACACCCTCGAGTTAGGGTTTGTTTCGAGTTGTATAGCTTAAATTGCATCAAGCTTGCATTGCAAGACCTATATTACTGAATGGAACCAAAACTATAAATCTTAGTCTAGGTCATTGTCATCCTAGGTCATGTCCTATAACAGCGTTTTCAATTCTTTTTAGTCTCATGTACGTGCAAAATATGTTCAAATATATCGTACCACATGGACACAATTTGGTTGTGCTTACAGCATGCACGCCTTGGATTTGCATTTGAGGTCAGTTCAGTGACGTAAGATCACTGCCAATTTTTGCCTATGATGATGTGATAATTTTTTAAGCATTTTATGTATAATTAACCATAAAATGGCATGGGTTTTCACTTGATTGAACTGTCTTTGTACGAAAACCAATGAACACTCTGCTCTTAGTAACACCAATAATTCCGGCATGTTTACATCAGCGATTGAGAGCGTACTTCCAGCCCTGATCGCCATTTCATTCAAGAGGACAATGTTCCCATTGAAGGCTTGCGATTTTTCCGCTGCGGAACGAGAAGCAAGTAATGCACCACTACGGTATTAAGTTTGAGCAACAACACCAGCCAACTGGAGCACAGTTGGCTTGGCTTCTCTTCTCACTTTGTCGTTGGCCTTTCCTTCGGTCTGTGTCTGTCTCTTTCCCTCCTTCTCTTTTTCTCTCCAATTTCTGTCTTTCCCCATCTTTATCTTATTCTCTCCACCTTTTCTTGTTGTCTCTGACCTGTCTCTGTTTCTCTATCACTCTCTTTCTTTATCTACCACCTCTCGCCATCTCTCCCTGTTTCTCTTTACCAGAAATGAAGATACAAAATGTTCAAAAAGCCATCTTTTCTGGAACACTGCCATTCTGAGTCTCAAGCCTTTTTAAAGATGGAAATTAGGCTATTTTTCAGGTCCTACTCGCCCAGGCGTTCCAATATCTGATTCGCTTTCATGCATCGCTTAACTTTGAAGTTAGATGGGGGAGTTTATCAACCCCCCCCCAAACCCAATAAGTGTATCTTGGTCACTAGGGTGGGGGGGGGGCCTTGGCTGCACCGTTGCTGCCAACAGTACCGCAATTGTTTCCCGTCGGCGCATGTCAGCAGGGTAAGACGATTGCGGTAATAGTAATATGACCTGGTCACGGAGGCTCTGTTGGGGAATGAAGTACTGTGATGTAGCTCTTCGCGAGAATTGAGTGGTCCTATGCGTCATCTACTAAGGAGGAGGTGAATGATAGCTCAGTTCACCTAACCCGTCGCCGAAAAAAAGCAATCTGGGAGTTGTGAGTTCGGAGCCAAGCGTTTCTGTGGCTCTTAAACATACGCCACGAGAAGGTTTCCGACAAGCATTGTTTCGATGGTGGTAAATCTTATAAGATACCAGGCTAAGTTTAAGCTGCGCGGGTCATTTAAGTTCATTGGCCTATCTCAGATCAAAGAGGACTATCTCCAAAGATGCTTCAGGGTCGATACCTCATCCAAATAAAAACAATGAAATTAAGCTTTCTACGTGAGTATAATAGGCAGTGCCTACAAAACGAATATCTCGTATTTCTGTTGTTCAGTGTTCAGCCTGGGGTCACTGCTAAGTTTGGACCAATTTTCCTAATTGTATAAGATACATGATTTTCAGGCTGATTTTTACCCTTAGTATGCATGCAGACATATGGTATTCTTGAGGTACTTAGATAATTAACTGACAGTATAGGAGGTAGCGATTTATAGTGAATAATAGTTGGCTTTTTTGTCGGTTGTTTAGCGAGTTAATTTGAATCTAAATCTAGGCATAAGCTGCAGCCTGTAGGATGGTTTCGACCAGGGTGCAAGCACTAGAGGAAGAGATTATGACCCTTAAGGCAGAGCTTTCCAAGCTCAAGGCTGCCCTTGTTGCACAGGGTATGCAAGAAAAAGCAACAAGGGGTCACTCCGTAGCAGGGACATTATATGCCCAGGTGGTCGCAGGCCACCAGGTAGCTGAAGCTTCCTCTACTGTGGAGGTGGCTGGGATTTCTCGAGAGGGGAGCGTTAATAGTGAACAGAGGAAGGGTAGTTCTG
The DNA here is from genome assembly GCA_034440575.1 of Imbricaverruca yamaguchii. NCBI lineage: Eukaryota > Metazoa > Arthropoda > Thecostraca > Neoverrucidae > Imbricaverruca > Imbricaverruca yamaguchii. The sequence goes on from JAOTOL010001524.1 coordinate 85,336, forward strand.
GTAGGTCACAGGAGGGGAAGTGGCATGAGGTCAAGGGGTGGAGGATTTGGAGACGCGAGCCTAAGGAAAGGGTCAGTGAGTGGCAGGTGGCAGGTGGTAGGAGCGGGAGGAAGCCTAGTCGAACGGCCCAGAGGGCAGGCATATTAACATCGAATAGGTTCCAGGCATTGGAGGACTGCCCCCAGGATAGTATTAGTAAGGAATCAGTGTTGGTTGTAGGCGACTCTCGTGTGCGACATTTAGATCGGGTGTTCTGTAAAGGTAGGAGGGACAGGAGGTGCATCACCAGGCCTGGTGCCAAGGTGAAGGACTTCGTGCCAGTGGTGGCACAGGTCACCAGTGATCACCAGTTTAGTACAGTTATAGTACAGGTAGGGGTAAATAACATAGGTCCTGCTAGGAGTGAGGAGCTGCTGCAGGACTACAGGGCCCTTCTGGCCACCCTGAAGGGTAACAATATGAGAGTCATTGTAACTGCAATTTTGGCTAGGGCTGGAGCCTCCCCTGAGTGGAGCTCTACGGCACTGTCAGCCAACGTCAGGGTTGGTAAGCTCTGCCAGGTTTTATGCATCATGGGACATAACACCTGGCAGGTTTTATGGTAAAACCTGCCAGGTGGTGCAGGTTTTATGCATCATGGGACCTCTATCAGAGGGATGGCCTGCACTTCTCCAAGAAGGGAGTCCATGTGTTAGGCAACGTGTATGAGCATGTCCTTCAGGGAAACTAGGAAATGGGGTGGGGAGGGATGAAATTGCATTGCCAACTCAGGAATATTCCAATAGTGTCAGCCAAGGCAATAAAACCTCAAAGTCAGCAAATAGGGACAGCAGTAGTTCAAGGAGGCAGAGTGATCTAGTGATAAAAGAACTCCTCAGCATGAAAAAGCCAAAGGTGGTTATGGAGCATTTGTTAAGTGTATGTTTAATACTCAGAGTATCTGATCCAAATTTGATGAGTTCAAGTGTTATGTTGCTGAGGAGAAACCAGATTTTGTTTGCATTACGGAGCCATGGGTCAGTGAAGAGTATTTTGGAGATAACTTGCAGGGCTATGAGATCCAGGGATGCAATATGTTTTCGTGCAATAGGGGTCCAGCAGTGAAAGGGGGTGGTGTAATGCTCTATGTGAATAGCTTATTCAGTTCTCAAAAAGCAGCAGGTGGGGATAAAAATGTGTCTGTGGAGTCCACTTGGGTTGATGTCACTGTGGGAAAAGGCAACAGCAATACACTCAGGATAGGAGCTTTCTACCGATCAGGAACCCTGCTACATTCTCAGCAACTGGAGCTTGATAAGGTGATTTGTGAGGAAATCAGTAGAAGCATTCGGAGGAAGTGCCTTATTCTTGGTGACTTTAATCTAAAAGGACATGAAAATGTTGGTGTTGGCTCCCCATCATGCAAAACGTTTAGGAAATGCCTTGAAGAGGACCTGTTCATACACCAGTTTGTATCGGAACCTACCAGGCATGGCTCATTCTTGGACCTTGTATTCTCGGATTTAATTGACTTGGTTCACGACATGACTTTAGGAGAAACTCTGAGAAGAAGTGACCATAACATAGTTAGATTCAAGGCACATGCAGGGGAAATTCTTCAGGATAATTTGGTAAAGGCTCCAAATTTCAACAGTGCAGACTTTCACTGCATGAGAACGGCTTTAAGTGCCATCAGATGGGAAGAAGAATTCTCCAATTTAAATGCCTGTGAAATGTGGGAAAAGTTGAAATCTTACTTGAAGGAAATTCAGATTAGACATGTCCCCCAAAAGCAAAGACGCAAAAGAAGGGTAGGAAATCCAGCATGGCTTACACCAGACTTGATAAAAGCAATTAAGGCTAAGAAAGCTGCATTTAGAGTGTTTAAGGAAGCTTCAAATATCGTAAATCTAAAGGCATATCGAAAAGCTAGAGACACTGTGAGGCAAAAAAAACAGAGCAGCAAAGCGAGCAAAAGAACTGGATTTAGCTAGGAACTGTAATGGGGACAGTAAAAAGTTCTTTAGTTTCTACAAGTTGAGTAAAGTTTCTAGCACAATTGGTCCACTGGAAGTAAATGGGACTACATTGGGTGAGGATAGTGAGGTGGTTGAGGAGCTGAGCAAGCAGTTTGAATCAGTGTTTACATTGGAAGATATGACCAATCTGCCGACCGTACCCCATAGTTCAGCGACATGTGATCTGATACATGATGTTGATTTCATTGATTGTGATGTTGTTTGAAATCATATCAGGAAAATAAAGCCAAACAAGGCAGCAGGACCTGATGAAATTTATGCTAGGGTATTGCGGGAAGCTGAAAAGGAACTGGCATTTCCACTTAGTATAATATTTTGTAGATCAGTTTCACAAAATGAAATTCCAACCGGCTGGAAAATGGCAAATGTAGCTCCTATTTTCAAGAAAGGAGAAAGAGGGAAAGCTGAAACTATAGGCCAGTAAGTCTCACATCCCTAGTCTGCAAGGCACTCGAATCAATTATCAAGGATAGAATAGTTAGTTATCTGGAAGGAAACAAATTGATTCAAGATACTCAACATGGGTTTAGAAAAGGACGAGCGTGTCTCACAGACCTCTTGGACTTTTTTAACTTCGCCATAGAACAATTTGATCAGGGATATCAGGTTGATATAGCATATCTTGAGATTAGTAAGGCCTTTTACAAGGTACCCCATAAGCGGTTAATGATGTAGCTTCAGGCCCATTGCAGGTGCACATGGTATTGCAGGTAGCATGTTAAAGTGGATAGGGTTGTGGCTTTCAGGTAGACAGCAAAGAGTAATGCTAAATGGTACAAAGTCATCATGGCAAAATGTTCTTGGTGGAGTCCTCCAGGGGTCAGTACTGGAACCACTACTGTTCATTATATTTGTAAATCACATTGAAAGTGGCATAAGCAGTAAAGTTTTGAAATTTGCAGATGATTTGAAGGTCTTTAGGGCAATAACAGGTCAAAATGAGCATATCTCGTTGCAAAAAGACTTAGACGAACTTGTGAAGTGGTCCCAAGAATGGCCAATGAAATTTAATTTTGATAAGTGCAAAATCATGCATGTAGGTAAGCAGCATATGAAGGCTCTGTACTTGATGGGTGGCCAAGTGCTATCAGTGACTCAATAGGAGAAGGATTTAGGTGTTATTTGAAACACAAAAGTTGTGGCATCATAACAGACCAAGGAAGCCAGGGAGAAGGCATTGAGAATGCTTGGGGCAATCAAAAGGAATGTATCATACAGAAGTGAGGAAGTCATCAGGAAGCTTTACTGTGCATATGTCAGGCCACATTTGGAATACTGCATCCAAGCTTGGTCTCGTAGCTATGAAAAAGATTGTTGGCTTTTAGAGAGAGTACAAAAGAGGGCTACAAAAATGGTTAATGGTATAAGCAACCTGGCATATGAGGAAAGATTGAAGAAAGTGAGCAGTGAGCTCACTTGCTCACTAGCAAGAAAGTGAGCTAATCTTTTATGTCTCTATGTCTTTATATCTTTATGAAGAAAAGTTCCCTTTCCAATTTGATTGACCTTTCTTGAGTGGCCTGAGGCCAGGTCAAGATAATGTGCTCTAGGTGGGCGAATTATATTTAGACACGCCTGCTTTTTGTTGCATATTTCGAATTTGTATGACCTAAATGACAAAGTTTGCATTGCACAACCCATTGCAGTAATCCGTCTGAGCTGGAGAACATCATACAATTTTTAAGTGGATAAAGCAATTAATTCCTTTAAACGGCCGACGAATTCAACATTAGTGCTGATTACAAAAAGCATAAGGCAGAAACTGAACGCATCCGTTAATCGTGACCCATTTCCCAAGACAGGAAGTCCGCCCTGGTGTTGACAGCCGCAACCTCTGCCATATTGCAACACACGAGAGTGTGGCGTGACGTTGCGCCCAATTCCCACGGCAGCCACATCTTCTGCCACACTACAACACACGAGTGTGTGGCGTGACGTTCCGCCCAATTCCCACGGCAGCCACATCCTCTGCCACACTATAACACACGAGTGTGTGACGTGACGTTCCGCCCAATTCCCACGGCAGCCACATCCTCTGCCGCACTATAGCACACGAGTGTGTGGCGTGACGTTCCACCCAATTCCCACGGCAGTCGCATCCTCTTCCACACTATAACACACGAGTGTGTGGCGTGACGTTCCACCCGTTCCCACGGCAGCCGCATCCTCTGTCACACAGTGACGCAGGACTGCGTGACTGCCTAGTGTGTCTGCTAATCAGCATACTAACCGGCAGCAACATTTGGAACCCGGCATTAGTACGGTGAGCCACGGGAATGGCCGTGTCACGTGATCACCATAGCCCCGAGCAAGGCCGTGTGCGTCACGTGATCATCATACCCCCGAGCAAGGCCGTGTGCGTCACGTGATCACTATAGCCTCTGGCAAGGTCATGCGTGTCACGTGATCACTATAGCCCCGGGGAAGGCCGTGTGCGTCACGTGATCAACATAGCCCCGGGCAAGGCCGTCTGTACCGGACGGCGGATGGACTGGTTTCAGAGTATAGGCAATGCATGTCTAATCATGCGAGTTTACCGCATTGACGACGGGATTAACTGTGCGCATCAAAATGACACAAGTGCCAGGCCTCGCTCAAATTATTTCTAAGAAGATATATTGGGGAGTTGTTGGGGTGATTCAAATTGTGCTTGTAAGTGACGAGCTCTCCTGACAGCAGTAAGCAGGCTTCATTTCTGTTCTCGCACTGTGAACAGGAAACCGACTCAATTCTCGCAGGCCTGTCACCAGATAAAGTTCACGACAAAAGTTTCCAGGATGTGTTTGTTCTCCTCGACAGGCATTTGGAGCGTCGAACCACCATAACTATGGCCCAGTAGCAGATCAACACTCGCTGCAGGAACGAGCACCAGCCAGTAGCAGGCCACATCGCAGAGCTTCGGAAATTGACAGGGTGCTGCGGTTTTGGTGATACCTTGCATGAAATGTTCAGACGCGGTTTGGTGTACGGAATTACCAATCCACAGATACAGAGAAATCCTCTGTCTAGGGAAACGGTGACCTTTGATCATGTCCCAGAAAACGTGTTTGTCGTTACAACCCGCATCGCGGGACGTCTGGATCATTACGGCAGAGAGGAGCAGCGCCAGCTGCGAGCCATCGATGCCAGAGCCAGGTGAGCTGACTGGCGGGGGTGAACAAAGCATCTGCTGTCCAAAATGATAGCGGCAAGGTTTGCTGTCATTATCGTGGCAACCATTCAGCAGAAATATATCGCCATGCAATATGCATCCTTCAAGAGCATGCATGCATGTTCGTTTGATGGGCATGTATTCCTCAAAGGAAGTCAAGGATAAGATGTGAAATACTCGTGTATGTTAGGTAGGCTATGAAATAGCATGCTGTAGAGGATAATGCTTGTAATGAATGGATGCTGTGCGTATGGTTAGCTATTACCCCATGAATGGGACCAGAACCCGTTCAGATCGACCGATCGATCGATCGATCAGATCTCCGGTCAGATCCTCACACCCGGTCTCGGGGGGGGGGTTGATAGAAACCCCTTCAAATATACAAACACGAAAGACAAAATGGATGATGCGTGTCGCACGAAAACAAAATATATGTCATCGGAAAGCGCTCGACGAGTAGGGCACGACTGCGCCCCCAAAAACAAATTCATCCAAAAAGTGACGTCACTAGGGGGCCTATGTTTTCACGACTTGCATTATGTGTTTGCCCCTGGGGAGTTCATTTGGGAGAGATTTGAAGAAGAAAAGTTATTTTGAATCAGAAAAGGACTGCGAAATCGACCAGGGCCATATAGATATATGGCCATAAAAAAATCGATTTTTATTTTATTTTAAGTTTTCAAGGTTTCTCTGTGTTTCCATTTCTAATGAGTAGAGGGGACTGAAAAACGTTGTTTGAAGTCAAGTTCCTCTAATATGAAAATGCTTACTTTTGCCAGAATCTTCGATTTGGACGGTAATAGACAATTATGCAAAGCTAGTAAGAAATAAAAAAGGGGAAAAGTGAAAAACGTCTTCGGTTCTTTTTGTTGCATCCCTAAAGATAAGCAAACCCTGAAAGTTTCATTAAAATATCTGCATACGTTAAAGGGTGACCACTGGTTGAACTTTTCGCAGGTGGCCTCACTTGACCTAGACTAGCTCGTTAACTTTAGATGACCTGACTTCAACAGTTTGACACAACATGTCAAATTGATGTGGGAAAAGGTATGCCAAATTTCGGCGCGCTTCCGCGCGCCGTTCTTTCACTATCCGCGAAGACCCTAATGGGGGCGGTTAAAGGCGAAGACGGCGCGGGTTAAGGATTGGGGATGCTATAACCCACCAGATCCAGAGGCGGAGCCGGGGGTCGATGCAACCTCCAATAACAACCAAAAATCCACTGCATGAGATAAGAAGCTTCATGATGTTTGCAACTCAAAACCAAAAACATTAGGTGTTCGAAGCGGGTCGAAAACGTTTTTTTAATAAATTCCCCTACCCATTAATAGGTAGGCAGGAGTGCCCTTCCATACCCGTGCGACCTAATTACGTTAAATTCCAAGGGTGAGAGGTAGGTCGTGGTAAGCAAATCAAGGCAGGTCACACCACTCCCCGCTCCTGTTTCTTGCTGGACAGATCCCGCCACCAGATGTTAGTATAAGATGTTCTTGAAGCCCTATCAGACAATTAATGCTAGTAACGTATTCGAGGGCTCCAGGAAAATAACTGATATAGGTGTTAATGGGGAAATAATACAAAATCATAATTTTGCACATGCATTTCCTAAACTACTACTGCACTAAGGAGAAAGGACGAACCAAGTATGAAGAAGAACAAAGAAAAGAAAACATGATTCTGAAACGAAAATGTCCGAATGATTACCAGATCACCATGCATAGCATATTGGCATTACCAACCTTTATTGAAAAAGTTCATATTTTCTAATAATGTATTGTCTGATGTGCTTCTTCAAGATGATTTTACTCCTAGGTACATCGTCAATCCTGTGGAAGTGAGAGCAGATTATTTTATTCCAGGCTTTTGGTGCAACAAAGGGTAATGAAAACATTCTATAATTGACATCAGAAAAAGGTATTTGAAAGTGAAAGGCTAACTCTGAGGCCACCTTGTTCATAAAATTGAAACATATTAGAAAGAGGTGCTGGTAATGATTGATTTAGAAAACCTAGCATGATGTAAATACATTGCTCATCAACTATATCCAGAAACTTTAGAACTCTATGTTTAATAAACAATTCATTTGTATGTTATAAGTACGGTTTCTTATCAACAATCCTAATAACACGCTTCTGCAACTTAATAATCTTGTCGAGCTTAGAGTGGTACGTACTTCCCCAGACAACAGCACAGTAATTTAAGCATGGCAATATTAAGGAATTATACAGAAGAAGCAATTCACAATCATCTCTTATGCATCCCCCCGTCAGCTACAACCCCACACAACAGAATCTGAACGACTTGCTGCTTGAAGCTTCTTTCCACCAGTTCCCATTATGGGAGGCGTTAACGCTACCTTCCCCCTAACCCTTCCTGAGGAAGCAACCAGACGGACACTAGAGGTCGCGAAATTCACATTTCTAAGTGGGCGAGCCCAGATGACCACCTCTTGTTTCCCGCCAAGCTGTGTGCTTGCTCATTGGAGGTTTTCATCATAGTTACTCAACCGGATTACCACACTTCGCTAGAGTTATCATTCTTCTATTGACAGGAAAAAACCGGGTACCTCTTTTCGTACCAGGCTAAAAACCACCGTGCGTTGTTCCCATGCTGTACCATCAATAATGCCCCCCCTCAAGTTTTCCACGGATAGTGAACGAACAGCGCACGGCAGCGCGACGAAATTTGGCATACCTTTTTCCACATCAATTTGGCATATTATGTCAAACTTTTGAAGTCAGGTCATCTAGGGTTAACGAATTAATCTAGGTCAAATGTGGTCACCTCCAAAAAAGGTAAACCAGTCGTCACGCTTTAACGGATACAGATATTTTAATGAAACTTTCAGCGTATGCTTATCTTTAGGGATGCAACAATATGTACGGGAGGAATTTTGCCCTTTTTCCGTTTTTGACTACTTATACATTTTTCATATTTGCCTATTAGGGTTAAAATCGAAGATTCTGGCTAAAGAAATAATTTTTTTATCCCAGAAAATTGACTTCCAGCAATGTTTCTCGGTCTGCTCTGCCAATTAGAAAAAGGGAAATTAAAGAAAACTTGAAAACTCAAAATTTTTAATTAAAAAATATAATTTTGATTTTGGGATGCCAAAACATTTATGGCCCTGGTCGATTTCCCTGTCCCTTTCTCATTCCAAATATATTTTTTCTCAAATATCCCACAAAATGAACTCCCCAGAGCCAAAAACATAATCCAAGTCGTGAAAAGTCGTGAAAATCTAGCCCCCTAGTGACGTCACTTTTGTGGAAAAATTGTTATAGGGTAGACCCGGGCCCTACTCGTCGAGCGCTTTCCGATGACACCTCCTTCGTTTTCCTGCGATATTTATTAGTTCGGATTTTAGAGGGGGTTACTATCGGCTGTGTGTGTGTGCGTATGTGTATGTGTACGTGTGGGTGGATGTGCGTGTGCGTGCTGCGTGCGTGTATGTTTGCACACACACACACACACATACTCACACACACGCACTCACACACACATATATATGTATATATATTTGTGTGTGTGTGTGTATCGCTTCAAATTTCCGTGCATGAAGACGCATTTTTTATTTTTTAAACAGGACGAAAAGAAATAGGATGGTGTGTACATTTCAAGTCATCAGAGAGGACACTCACCTACAATACCAAGGAAAACTTGAAAGAACTGCGAGAATATCGTCGCCGCTCATAATACATTTTGGGCAATCTACCTACAAGTTGAACACGATTAGTATGTCGTGCTCGACATTTATGCAGCATTGCTTCAATCTTTATGGGTCTGACTTTCAAAGTTGGGAGCTGGCTGCAAAGTTGGGAGGGGGCTGAGCTGCAAGTTGGGGGGCTGGAAATCTCCTAACCGAAAATGAACCTACACCCTTGTCTTTCAGCCTGTCCATTAGGTATTCGGAACAATTGACTTGAAGCAGAGTAAGCGTTGCCTTTGGTTTGCATCGCACAGCAGTCTACTAATACCATTGAGACAGACCACTGGCTGCTGCAATGTGAACTTGAGGATAAATTAATGGTGAACCTACACGACAGCGAGGTGGTGCATTGTACATGACGATCATAGTGAAATAAGTGCACCTCCGTCGTTCAAGAGCAGGGGTGCCGTCATAGCGCGCGTCAGCTTTGTGCTTCTTCGCAAGCAGAGCACACATCCGTTTTTATATAATCGCATCATTAATTTCTGGGCACGTCATCCGGTCTCCCAGTCGCGTGAGCCCACAGTGACGAACTAAGTGGGTGTCTGCGTTCGTCATGAATATTAATAGCCAGTTATAAGCGTTTGTGGTAAGCAAGCGAGGCATTCAACTTTTGCCAACTTTCTCGGTCGAAATATCCTCTGAATTCCTTTACTCATGTGCTCATTTTCATCGAAGGTCGAAACTTATCAAACAATGGGCATACTACAATGGGGAAGCCGAAACAAAGGCAGGCAGAAGCACCCGTTTTTATTATCTCAAATTGATATTAAACAACCTAATAAAGTTAACTTCGACCGCATCCTCGAGCCGAGCGCGCAACTCACTTGGTACCAGGCATCTACAAAGTGTTTGAGGGAAGTTACGGTACACCACTGCCATCCAGCAGTCCAGCACTACCGACGGATGGTCCACCACTACCGACGGATGGTCCACCACTGCCGACGGATGGTCCACCACTGCCGACGGATGGTCCACCACTGCCGACGGATGGTTCACCACTGCCGACGGATGGCCCACCACTGCCGACGGATGGTTCACCACTGCCGACGGATGGTTCACCACTGCCGACGGATGGTCCAGCACTGCCGACGGATGGCCACCACTGCCGACGGATGGTTCACCACTGCCGACGGATGGTTCACCACTGCCGACGGATGGCCCACCACTGCCGACGGATGGCCACCACTGCCGACGGATGGTCCACCACTGCCGACGGATGGCCCACCACTGCCGACGGATGGTTCACCACTGCCGACGGATGGTTCACCACTGCCGACGGATGGCCACCACTGCCGACGGATGGCCACCACTGCCGACGGATGGTTCTGTCCAGTCATGCCAGTCGGCCGCTGGACGTACCGAAAATAACATGGTTACTACGCTCATCATTGTTCTTTTGCATGACGAATAATTCTTGCTATTCTTTCAAGCGAATCGGTTGTCGAATAATCCCGTTATATTTGCATTATGTGACATATCTTCTTAGGGTTAGTCAAATATCGTCTTGTGGTCTAAGAACTATAGCGTTATGCTCATTTTGCATGGTATGCTTATTCAAAGATAGTCCATGTTCGTATCAGTGATTCACTAATTATATTTGGCCCACACAAAGTTGAATTGGCTTGAAGACAAAAATGTCCGAACACAAGGTCACGATGCACGTGCCTCTGCATGTTAGGAAAACATAAATATCACTGTCTTAGCAGCAACATCGGAAGCTTAGCTACATGGAGACCGACAGATAACACCTGGCAGCTAGCTTAGTTTAAGTCAGCAAACAAGCTGGTCGGTTAATTTACCCAGGGGTGGTGTTTTTCAAAGATAAGTGGTGTTCTTTTCCCTCAGCAATCTCCCTCCCCACACCAACTAAGAAATAATAATCGGTGTTAGGCCGCATTTGTGTTGGTTTTTGCTTTTTCTTTTAAATCTGTTCGATACATTTGACACCGCCAAATATATTTAAGTTTGGAGAGGTCATGCCACCGAAATCCACGATGTCTCTGGAATGGGATTCTTCAGGAAAACTTTAAGGAAGTCTACCATTCTGGTGAGTTTTTTCTATTAAAAGAAGCGGAGCACACGTCGTGGAGCAGCCACTTACACAAGCGTTAGTGACTATTTGGTCAGAATTCCGGCCGGGAGCCATGGGATTTGCAGACAAATAATCTGTCTTCCGTGTAAGTTGACGTCTCCCCACCGGACCGACCTTGGAGCGAGGCTTTTTGTGAAATTTGTCTGGTTCGCCGCTCCATAATTTTTTGGGTGGATGTTCCAGTGAAATCTTCGAAGCTCGGGCCGCTTTTCTGAGACCCAGCGTTATTTTTATATCGGCTTGATTTGTGGGGTTCCCGGCAAAACGCGAATTATTAAAAGCTGGTGGAAGCGCCCTAAAACCCTAAGAACTAACCAACTGAGGCTCTTGGTGTGATACTTTTGGGCTCACGACACGGATTTGTCGGTATAAGCGGGATTTTTGGAGGCCTGCACGTCTTTAGGCCCATAAGATTTTATGGAGATGCGATGCGATTCTGAGTGATTAAGGACGATTTTCTGCACACGGGTTCATGCCACAGGTTTCCTGTTCCTGCTGGACTTTTGGGGCCTTCGCTTGATTTTGTTGGAGTTGGTTTGGGGGGCTCCCGACCGATTTGTCCGGGGCTCAGCACGCTTTGTAGAGGCCTGGCACGGTTTGTGGGCCACGAAATCCTTGTGCTAACACGACTTCAGACAATCTTTATCGGGATTGGGTTAAACTGAGGTGAATTTTAAGGTTGAAACTTAATGTGACGTCCATTTTTAGTCATAAGTAAGCAAATACAGCATAGCCATCACGTTATCAGCAACCAATTTGTGCCGACTTTGCTCAGAATGCTGTTGCTGGCCGCCCGCAGGCCGTCTACCGAAGCGCAGCGACTTCTCGCAATATTATGTATAGGTCGTGGCCATCGCGTGGCGCGGCAAAGGGTTCTCGGAACCACACCGCAGCGTGACATTTACTCAGCCGGCAAGCCTGTCTGGTTGTGCGGCGCCGTCGGAAACACTGAGTGCCAGTGTCACTGGTGACAGCATCACTGACGACAGCAACACTGAGTGGCAGCAGTCACTGACGACAGCAACACTGAGTGGCAGCTGTCACTGGCGATAGCAACACTGAGTGGCAGTGTCACTGGTGACAGCAACACTGAGTGGCAGCTGTCACTGGTGACAGCAACACTGAGTGCCAGTGTTACTGGTGACAGCAACACTGAGTGGCAGGTGTCACTGGCGACAGCAACACTGAGTGACAGGTGTCACTGGCGACAGCAACACTGAGTGCTAGTGTCACTGGCGACTACAACACTGAGTAGCAGATGTCACTGGTGACAGCAACACTGAGTGGCAGGTGTCACTGGCGACAGCAACACTGAGTGCCAGTGTCACTGGTGACAGCAACACTGAGTGGCAGGTGTCACTGGTGACAGCAACACTAAGTGGCAGCTGTCACTGGCGACAGTAACACTGAGTGCCAGTGTCACTGGTGACAGCAACACTGAGTGGCAGTGTCACTGGTGACAGCAACACTGAGTGGCAGCTGTCACTGGTGACAGCAACACTGAGTGTCAGTGTCACTGGTGTCAGCAACACTGAGTGCAGGTATCACTGGTGACAGCAACACTGAGTGGCAGCTGTCACTGGCGACAGCAACACTGAGTGCTGGTGTCACTGGTGACAGCAACACTGAGTGCTAGTGTCACTGGCGACTACAACACTGAGTAGCAAATGTCACTGGCGACTACAACACTGAGTTGCAGGAGTCACTAGCGACAGCAACACTAAGTGGCAGGTGTCACTGGCGACAGCAACACTGAGTGGCAGGTGTCACTGGCGACAGCAACACTGAGTGGCAGGTGTCACTGGCGACTACAACACTGAGTTGCAGGTGTCACTGGCGACAACATTCAGCAACTGCTGTCGACAACGACGGGTTTCCGGCCACTGAGGCCGTGTGTCGGAGTCGCCGCAACGCGCCCGCTGCCCGTCGTTTACGTCAAAGGAACCGAAACGCCGCATTGCGCCCCGAGGCGGAAGACAATCTCAGTTTTCTTGGAAGCCACTGAATAGGGTGTGCGCTCAGTTGACGCCATCCGCCGGCCTCCATCCCACGCCGCCGGCCAGTGTACGCCCGCACAAGGTACAGCATGTCGCCAGACGGTCAAATTGCGTCGGGACGCAGCCCAACAGCTCGGGTGGCGTCGCCTACACCGTAGTGGCCGTGGCACGCCGGTAATCGGATTTGTCTGGCCGAAACCATCGGCGACGTTCTCATTAAAACGCTCGCCGACACCAACGCAATCGCCTCGGCCGGTGCCTCGCGGGGCACCGGGGCGCAGTTAATCTGACCTGGTGCACTGTCATCGGCCGTGGCCAACGGCCGCGCGGCGAGCGTGACAAAAATGCCGGCCAGAGAAAGATGACATTACGGACGCGGAGAGAAAGGTCGGCGTTGGCTCCGCATTGAACGAATGCGTGCAGGGGCGGCAGCGTCGTCAACGAGCAATTTAATAACGGATCCCACTGCCCCGTTCCTCCTGAAAGCTCAGGAAGCTAGCAGGCTGAGCAGATGAAACTGTTATGGCCGATGGGCGATCAGGGAGAAAACCGCGTCGGGACGGCAGAAATAACACGTAAAATATATTTTCGGTCCATGCGCTTAATTAATCTCGGTTGGCAATTTTGGGGAACGTGGACTTGATTTGAACATACCGTCAATAATAATAGCGAGCGTAGTGTGTGCCACATTCCGAATACAATTAGATGTCTGTGTGATGACGACCTCGTTGCAAATCAACAACACAACGTAATCCTCGATGTTGTTGAAACTCTCTGACCTCTACATTTGACTTTGTCAGGCTAAATCCGACCAGCCTACATATTTGTCATGTCAGATAAAACCACAGGGTATATATAACATGACCATGAATTTGGCTGACTAAGATCATGCATTATATTTTCTAAGTATTCATCCGGCCCGCCGGTTAATTGTGTGGCTGCCTCGTTCCTTAGAACGAAAGCTTAAAAAGCTTTCGATTGCCTTCTCTTCACTCCAAATGTTTTAACATTGAATATTCTCATAACTTTCAGAACTTCAGTTTTATATGCATTGCTTATGGGCGTGGTCAACATGATGTGACCACTCATTTCCTCTGCTAATATTTATGTATCAATTGGCGAACAAGATAACACCAAAAAAGAGGCATTGAGTTGGGTAGGACTCATAAAATTTAGGTTACAAAAATGTTACATAACCTAGCCTAACCGCCCAGCCTAACCACAAATATTGGAAAAATGAATACGGTCAAAAGTTGGACAATTTCATCAATTGTTTTTTCCAATATAAAAAAAAATAGTCCAAGTTGTTACTGGGGTGGCTTTAGGAACCAGGGTTTTATTGCTAAACAGAGCTTGTTGCGTGAACCCTGGCCCCACCACCCGATCCATGAATTCCAGTTCAGCGGCAATTACAATTTCAAATTAGTCAATTTAAATACCTAACCCATCTTATTGTAATCTTTCCTGACCAGTTCTTAAAGGAAAATCATTCACTTTTTTAGAAATGTAGAATCAAATATGTTGAATTTTTTCACTTCCAAACCCAGCAAAATTTGACGCCTTTGCTTCCTTTATGGAGGTAAAATATTTTTAAAACTTATGTCGTGAATATCTTAAAGCGCAATAATATCACATGGTGTTGATTTATGGTATGCCTAGTGACCCGCCAGACGGGTTGGACTTGTACATTGTAATCCTGGATGAAGAGATATTATATTTTAAGTAATGAAATGTGTTGATGTTTCCTGTCATGAATCTCAGTTTACACCTTAGAGTAAAACTTAACACTATAAGGAATTCATCACGGTGCAGTTTATTGTCATAAACAAGCATTCCACTTCTAAATGAGACAAATTAGAGGATATTTTTAAGAAGAGGATAATGTTCTGGATGCCATAAATCTAGTTATTTTTCCAAATCTGCCTGCCAGGCTTCCTATTTTCCTCCCGCTTCCAAACTATCAGCAACTATCTGCCTGGATTCATCATGATGCACCCAATCATGCATCATGATGTAATACATGAGCTGGTAATTTGAATTACATTGTGGTTATGCGCAGCTTACATGCTTTCTTGAAGGTGCAGACAATTCAAACAAAGCAAATCGAAACACAATGGTTCGCTTAATCTTGGAAATATTCAACCTGTACAGAACACGTCTTCGAATCACAACATCAATCGCCTTCAATTCACAACTAGATACGAAGCTACAATGCGATCCGCTAGTGCCTACAGCAATTTTAGGGATGCGTGCCATAATGGTGTGCATTCAAATGAATTGCTTGCAGAACAAAAACAAACGGCACACATTTGTTTCCGTGGAGTGAAACTATTAAATGTACAGTAGCGACAACCTGGTGTGGGTGGTCACGGTTCAAAGATAGGCACCACAGGGGAGGGCAACTTTTGCTTCAGGCATTAGCTACCGGATAAATTTATAACTTACTGATGGGGAAACTGTTGTCGGGTGCGCTAAATATTACGATAATACTAAGCTGATATAAAGTGATTCGGTGACAATGTTTCACGACTTGACTGCGCTACCCTTCTTTCGCACAAAAATGAACTGTGGTGTTCCTGCTTGGAGTCCGATTCAGCAATCTGTCACCGGAAGCTACTCAGAAATGCGAAGCCCGTCGCCCACGTACGATGTCAAGTTGCCAACTTGCTTTGTCGCCTTTGTAAGGAGCGCCTGATCTAGTGCAGTGGGCCGGAATATGGTGTGTGGTGGGACGGAATTACTTGGTGACTCCCAATTAATGCCTGGTCCTGACTTGACCTCTGACCCGATCCATGGTGAGAGACTGAATGGGATTTATCGGACTTCAACATATGAATAAAATGGGAGGCGACCGAAGAAACCGGTTTGCGTTAGACCTTGACCATTAAAGCGGTTGTGTGGAACCTATGTAGTTGCTTCCAGCGTGGTTCGTTACACGCAAAGGCATTATATATATATATATATATATATATATATATATATATATATATATATATATATATATATATATATATATATATATATATAACTGGAACTTACCCTTCACCTAATGCACAAAGAGAATCACACCATCAGGTCACGCGGGTTTGAAGTCCATCGGCATTAATTGCATGGTTTCTTTCCACTTACGAAATTTAATAATTAATTAAGGTAGGATGGAGCTTTCAGGAAGTCATGGAGGGGATATAGAGACCAATAATCGTCACGTCATGGGCCTAATGCTAAATTGTGGCAAAAGGGGTGGGACAGCTTCCCCGAAAAAATACGCGAATTTTCACCCCGACAATAAATCACGTGTGACTGAATGGATGACATTGTAGCGGCATAAGCCAAACATGTAGCATAAACCAAACTGCATGAATGGCATAAACCAAACCAAACGAATATATGCTAATATTACTACCCAATGCTGTCCCTGGGTCAGTTGATAGTCTCGCAGATCACGAGAACCATGTCGATGCAATGGGTTGCTCGTAAGGATGACGAGTGGGCTGTGCAGACAATGGAAATACATAAATCAAGGGTGGAATTGCCAGGAAGTTATTGTGTAGCAGCAAACCCTTTTGTTTTCATATATATAATGTATATATATATATATATATATATATATATATATATATATATATATATATATATATATATATATATATATATATATATATATATATATATATATATATATATATATATATATATATATATATATATATATATATATATATATATATATATATGTATATAGATATAATATATATGCATATATTACATATAATATATTACATATAATATATTACATATAATATATACCTTGGCGTGGTGCTAACAAACAAAACGAGGTTTGGTTTTGCGCCCCTGCATGTCTGTGAAACGTCCGCGGAACACGTCTGCGATAAAAAATGTTTGCTGCTACACAATAATTTCCTGGCAATTCCACCCTTGATTTATGTATTTCCATTGTCTGCACAGCCCACTCGTCATCCTTACGAGCAACCCATTGCATCGACATGGTTCTCGTGATATGTGAGACTATCAACTGACCCAGGGACAGCATTGGGTAGTAATATTAGTATATATTCGTTTGGTTTGGTTTATGCCATTCATGCAGTTTCGTTTATGCTACATGTTTGGCTTATGCCGCTACAATGTCATCCATTCAGTCACACGTGATTTATTGCCGGGGTGAAAATTCGCGTATTTTTTCGGGGAAGCTGTCCCACCCACTTTGCCACAATTGAAGCACTAGGCCCATGACGTGACGATTATTGGTCTCTATATCCCCTCCATGACTTCCTGAAAGCTTCATCCCACATTAATTAATTATTAAAGTTCGTAAGTGGAAAGAAACCATGCAATGAATGCCAGATGGACTTCAAACCCGCGTGACCTGATGGTGTGCTTCGCTTTGTGCATTAGGTGAATGGTAAGTTTCAGGTCACGACGGAAGACATGTATTTCATAGAGAAGAGTATTTCATTACAGCACGTTTTATCACTTTGACTATCTTTATTCCGCGGTAACACGATAAATTACCCCTGAAAAGCATGGTGGGTAGTGAAGAGTTCGGCAAAAAACATATGACGTCACGGAATGCCAAACTTGACTTCAAAACCCCGTTACCTGATGGTGTGATTCGCTTTGTGCATTAGGTGAACGGTAAGTTTCAGGTCACAACGGAAGACATGTGTTTCAAGGAGAAGGGTATTTCATGATATCACTTTTTATGACTTTGTATATCTTTATTCCGCAGTAACATGATAAATTACCCCTGAAAAAGCATAGTGCGTAGTGAGGACTTCGGCAGCTGAAAACACATGACGTCAAGGAATGTCCGATTCGCCGGACGGTTGTACCTTATGTTAAGGGCATTGCTTACGACGGTGAGCCTCGGAGCCTCCGCTGGCTGTAGGACGTCCGCCAGCTGGCAAGGCCGCGGGCAGAACATCGTCACAAATACTCCGGACGATAACCCGAACACGATCTGCCACATGTGGTTCGCCCCAGCGCTGATCCAGTCTGATCACACCTGCGCCTGCTCCTGAGCCCAGCGATTCTGACCTGAGCCCAGCGATTGAACCGACACTGTTCTCTGCGCTGACGCTCCGAGGTCGATCCTCTCTCTCTCTCTCTCTCTCTCTCTCTCTCTCTCTCTCTCTCTCTCTCTCTCTCTCTCTCTCTCTCTCTCTCTCTCTCTCTCTCTCTCTCTCTCTCTCTCTCTCTCTCTCTCTCTCTCTCTCTCTCTCTCTCTCTCTCTCTCTCTCTCTCTCTCTCTCTCTCTCTCTCTCTCTCTCTCTCTCTCTCTCTCTCTCTCTCTCTCTCTCTCTCTCTCTCTCTCTCTCTCTCTCTCTCTCTCTCTATCTATCTCTCTCTCTCTCTCTCTCTATCTATCTATCTCTCTCTATCTCTCTCTCTCTCTCTCTCTCTCTCTCTCTCTCTCTCTCTCTCTCTCTCTATCTCTCTCTCTCTCTCTCTCTCTCTATCTCTCTCTCTCTCTCTCTCTCTCTCTCTCTCTCTCTCTCTCTCTCTCTCTCTCTCTCTCTCTCTCTCTCTCTCTCTCTCTCTCTCTCTCTCTCTCTCTCTCTCTCTCTCTCTCTCTCTCTCTCTCTCTCTCTCTCTCTCTCTCTCTCTCTCTCTCTCTCTCTCTCTCTCTCTCTCTCTCTCTCTCTCTCTCTCTCTCTCTCTCTCTCTCTCTCTCTCTCTATCTCTCTCCCTATCTCTCTCCCTATCTCCCTCTCTCCCTATCTCCCTCTCTCCCTCTCTCCCTCTCTCCCTCTCTCCCTCTCTCCCTCTCTCCCTCTCTCCCTCTCTAGGTATCTATGTATCTATGTATCTATATATATATGCATCTATGTATCTATGTATATATGTATCTATCTATGTATCTATCTATGTATATATGTATGCATCTATCTATGTATCTATCTCTCTTTATCCATCTCTCGCGCTCTTCGTGCTCTCTCGTGCTCTCTCGCTCTCGTCTTGTCGAAGTGACTTGCCTATCCTGGTTAGGTTAGGTCCGAGCGCATCTGGCCAAACCGCCAACCTACGTGACTTATAAAGGTCCCCATTTTCCTGCCCTGGAGGATGTCCCTCCAGAGTTGACCTGACCTGGTACCACATGCAAATCCAGGCGTTTCATGCGGCCGTCTGAGTTGCCCGTCGCGACTTGACCTCCCGATTTGACCCGATTGCCGAGGTGGTGCACCAGCTCGCGACGCAGTGCTTATGGTTGTCGACGGCGTGTGTATGTCTCATGCATTATAAAGTGGCTCACGCATCCAAAGATCATTCATCTGAGGTGAAATGGGTCCAGCGGGAATCGTCGTGTGCGCACGCAAGCGAATGGCATTGGAAATATTCCGCAGGAGCTTCGCACACCGCACATACTTCGGTAGCCATCCACGCCATGTAGTTGCCAGTGTGGATGGCTGTTTGATTCATGGCGCTACTCTTATGGACCTTGTCATTCACTGATTGATGGGGTGATCGGACTCCTACGAATGTTTGACGATCAGAGTATACGAGTGCAAGAAAGTAATTATGGGGAAGGGAAAATGTATTTCACGGGCTGAAGTACAGCCATCCAAGAAAAAGGAATCTGTTTTATTTCGCAGAGTGCATTCTACATGTCAATAAGGCAATTGTTGGTGGTGTCAATAATATAGAAATTACGTTGGCACATCAAGTGCAAATATTTTGCCAACATGTAAGATATTTTCAAGGACTTAAATTTTTTTTCGATAAGTCCTGATTTAAAAAGGTGGTATCACAGGGAAACTGACGTTTCATATTCTCGAGAATTGTCGGCAACCACCAACTGACTGAACACTGCTCCGCTTACCAAACCAGGAGCAGAAGTGCTTCAGGTTATCCAGTATGATGCAGAACGGCAGAGCCCAGCAGGCCGACCGTTCTGTCGGCTCGCTGATCACACGTCCCGCATATGTAAGGCTGGGCTACACTTTCTACTATTGTTTTATAATTGAACACAGCTCTGTTGAATGCCCTACCCAGCCTAATGCCTGCAGCTAATCTCACTCTCCTAGGGTCATGCTTTTAGAAGTAAGGATTTTGTTTGAAAATGTGCAAGGTATGGACTCATATATCTTATATATATATATATATATATATATATATATATATATATATATATATATATATATATATATATATATACTCATATATATGTGCACCTTACCTACATGTTGGGTCTTCGTAGTTATTGTTATGCTAACATTGAGAGCTAACATCATCATGAGCCAACATCGAGGGCATGATGAAAAGCATGAAGATATGCGTGGTATAATTGTCATGTTGCAGTATTGGTCTGCATTGTGGAGCTCAAATAGTATATTATAATTATGGAATCATCTGGTGGTGTTAATTACCAAGTACATGAAAATGTAGTTTTTAGGGACAAGTTGGTTTAATGTACATAAGCCGCGTCATCTGCATATTAAATAAAACAATAAAAGAAACCTAAAAGTGAAATCAGGCTCGGTCCTACCCATCTGTGTAAAATGTCGGGCAGACCCGACCCGTGTCCAGGCATTGCCGGTGGTGCCTACCCGGTTCAATTCCAACTCTGGTGTGTTCCTTCACACTGATATGCGCGTATAACCGCACCAAACAATGCAGCCAGTACTTGGCGTCGTTAATGTCATCATCCCTATCATATATCCCTACTTAATTAATGGATAAAATTAGCTGTTCGTGAAACGGCCTACTACTCTTGGCATTCTTTTTTTGACACTCTTGGCATTATTTAGTTGCATGAAGGACAGATAAAAGTGAAGTATCCGTTAGCTTGCTTTCATTGTCACAATGCTGCCTGAGAAGTGACGGCTCTGCATTGTGACGTGCAAATGATGGATCGTGTTTTGCATTTTTGCGAGCTAAAAGTGCTAAAAACTCCTTGGTGCTCCTCGTACGTAAACAAGAATGTTCTACAGAGCCGGATGTAATGAATGGACATCTATCACGACACCGAACCCAAAACCCAACAACGTAAACATCGCATGCCTGCGATGGCAGTACCCCTTCACACGTGATGAGTCTTCCAACGCATTCCAGACAGCGCGCTGCGTATGTTAATGTGGAGCACCAGTAATGAGAGAGAGGGTTAATTACCCACATGATGGCCTTGTAATAGCGCATATTGTAACATGCACGCTGTATACTGCACACTTCGCGCACCGATATCATGAAATCTAATCAGTAAATCATCAGTAGGCATTTGGAACACGTCACGTCTGATGCAGAGAGGCATGTGTACAATCTGATGCATATGTACAATATGATGCCTGCTCTGTGTGGTCTCTGTCATACATCAGACAGGCATGTGTACAATCTGATGCCTGCTCTGTGCGGTCTCTGTCGTACATCAGACAGGCATATGCATAGTCTGATGCTTGTTCTGTGCGATTTCTGTCATACATCAGACAGACATGTGTACAATCTGATGTCTGCTATGTGCGATCTCTGTCGTACATTAGACAGGCAGTCTGATGCCTGCCCTGTGCGGTCTCTGTCATACATTAGACATGTGCGGACTTGAAGGAGTTTCCGACCTGTTGAGCGCATAGTCCATGGTCCGAATTTGTATATACGCATATTGCATATTGCACATATGAATATGTCTGACTATTGAACAGTGCACACAGCTGCCCCTTGCCAGATTAATTTCCGATACACCTGTTGCTAGGGCCGACTGAAGACATGAGCCATACGTGAGTGGAACTGGTAACCATGTAGGCGACATTACTCGACGCGTGGGGAAGTGGGCACTGTTTGGCCATGTGTTGCTATGGCTGAAGTGGAGTACGAGCAACACGTCCACGCAGATGAATAGCAAAGCCAACCGTTTAGCTGACCAAAACTCCTCGGTTTTGTTTACGGTGGGGTTGGGCGTTGTTTTACACAGCACTTGCGCCTAGTTCATCGAGGAAGCGGTTAGTGTCCAGTTGCAACAGTAAGGTCAGCATGCGCTTCCGGAACGCCTTGGAAAAGCAGGCACCGTTGCGTGGTCTGCCTAGAGCAAGACTAAGAATTGTTGGAACAAGAAGTTCCTGTCCAATGATGCATGGTGAGTCATGCTTTATAACTACATGGAGAGCAATAATGACCAGAACAGCAGGGTGAACTTTTCCATGACAACGAAAGATGTGCTAATTATGCCCGAGTGGATCGTCAATAACAGTTAGCAGCCGGCGGCTCCAAATTTCTTGACAAGATATTCATTGCAAAGCACTTTCATTGTAGTGCACTTTCATTGCACTACATAAACACTTGAGCCCACCGGCACAATTCACAATCCCTCTCTCTTCCACCATTGATGACATTTAAATGGAAAGACCACATCATCTGAATGTAATCGTCATCAGCACATCGTCATAGGGTCAACACTGATGACTTTGACCGGTGTTTGAAGGCACGTGATGCAGCTGTGAAGCAACAATGTTGGCATAATTAGCACTGCAGAGCCTTTCAATTGTTTCTGAGGCGGGTATTTCGACATTCGAGACATGTTAACATTCTGTCTTTCAGATAATTAGGGTTGCTTCTCGGTGCCATTGGTTTGTTGCGAGTATATGTGCACCTACGGTCGAACGCTTGTCACTAAGCTTATCTTTCGACCAGGTCAGAACCTTGTTCTGGCTGGTTTGGCTGCGGCGGTTTCCTTTTCGGCTTGTCACTGGTATACTGCCTAGTGGGTTCTTAGTGGTTCACCATTTCATGTATGGTTTCGCATTATGCTTCCCTCCCTATGGCTCCAATAGATTCCCCGCACGTCAATATGAGGCTAATCGTAATATAATACACACCAGTCAGAGGAAAACTTCGCACTATTCTATACTGATCATGTGAGTATGATTTGACCTTGTAATAACTCCTTGTTCGCACCTACGACCTACCATGTATTAACCAATAAAAGGACTGTTCGTGATGCATCGAGGGCGCTGGGCCGGCCACGGGGCTTCCCTACTCCAGGCACAAGATCGGGCATCACATAGCGATGGAAAACGTATGGAACGACCGCAAATGCACTCTGTTGGCGGCACGTAAAGACATGTACCTTATTTGGTCCGTAGTTCATTCATTCATATTCATATTCATTCATATATATTTCGGGATTCATAAGAGGCAAGGGCCTGTTTACCCGATCGCATCAAGCTCGAACTGGAAATACACAAGGTGACTCAAAGCATAATACACAACAAATCTCAGGATGGATATTCAAATCGCTGTTGGAACCAGAATGCATCTATTCTGGTCCTGAACTGGTTCAGAGTATTAGAACGGACTACTTATTCTGGGAGAGAATTCCAGTCGCTGATTGCTCGAACACTCAGATGGTTACGTCTCACTCTTGAAAATGCAGCAGGCGTCGCCACCTTCAAGGAGTGGCCTCTGGTGGACAAGTGTGGTGACAACCGAAACATGTCTTCTTGGCGTAAGCCGAGAAGACCATGGAACAGTTGGTACATAAGGATCATGTCACCACGACGCCTCCTGTATTGCAGTGAATGTAGTTGTAACATTTGTAGGCGATCTTTATAAGGAAGGTGTCTGACTTCCGGCACTAACTTGGTTGCTCGGCGCTGTACTCTCTCAACCATTTTCTGGTCCGCCTTATTAAAAGGACCCCAGACCGCATTACCATATTCTAGGTGTGGTCTGACCAGGGATTTGTAAAGGAGAGGAAGCATCTGAGTATCAGTTTGTACAAAGGACCTCTTAATAAGTCCAAGAACTATGTTGGCTTTTGAGACTGCTGAGCCTGCTTGCGTTCGGAACTTAAGATCTTGATCAATAAAGATGCCCAGATCCTTTTCCTCTGTGGCTTGCTGTAGCTGGGTGTTCTGTAGGCTATATGAATGCCGTCTGTTTTTGCTTCCAAGGCGAAGGATTTTGAACACTTGGATGTGTTGAAGGGCATAAGCCATTTTTCAGACCACTCCCATAATGCATCAAGGTCTGACTGCATTTGGTCCAGGCCTGAAAGATTGCGAACGTTGCAATACAACTTTGTGTCATCTGCAAACAGCTTCAGGCCACAATTCACACACTGTGGAAGGTCATTAACAAATAAAAAAAGAGAGTTGGGCCAAGCAATGAACCTTGGGGTATCCCACTAGTGACCATAGCCCAATCAGATTTTGCTCCATTTATCACAACTCTTTGCTGTCTTCCAGACAAAAATGCTGAAATCCATGCCAGAACCTTTCCTCGAATTCCTAAGTCACGTAGTTTGCTCAGCAGTCGCAGGTGGGGGACAGTGTCAAATGCTTTCCTGAAATCCAAGTACGCAACATCCACAAGATTGCCATCCTCCAACATCTTGGTCCAATCCTCCATTGTAGCCAGAAGTTGAGAAATGCAGGATTTGTGTGGTGCAAAGCCATGCTGGGCTTCATAGAGTTGCCCAGTGGTTAGCATGTGTTCCATCAGGCCGTCCCGAATGATAGATTCAAGTACTTTGGATACTACTGAAGTAAGACTTATGGGAAGGTAGTTGGAGGGGTCTTGCTTGCAACCTTTCTTGAAAATGGGAGTAATTTCGGCAACCAGCCAGTCTTCAGGAACCATGACAAAGTCCATAGATTTCTTGAACAGCATGCACAATGGAACACTTAATGGAGAAGCCAATTCTTGGAGGACCTTTGGGTGGATACCATCAGGCCCTGGCGAAGAAGCCGAGTTTAATCTTGTTAGCTTAGTTTTCGCTCGAGCTGGGGATATATGAATGTCTTCAAGGAGCAGTGTAAAATAATTGACCATGTGGCCTGGAAATTCACAGTTAATGGAATCGTGCTATTTCATCCTTGCCTTAGGCTTTTACCATTTTGCCACATGTGTGGGCACTCATTATACACACGACTGCTAAATAATGTAAAATGTATGTGACGGAAGTGAAAGGCATTCCACGTTTTTAATCCTTCAGTGACGATCCTTTATTTTCTTCCAATCTTCCACTATTCCCAAGCAACTTTTTTCTTCATCCTCACAGTTAATGGTGAAATAATTTTAGGACACTGTCAAGGAGAGACCCCTCCCATTGTACTGACAGGCCTGGAATAGGGGAGCATTCCTCAGAAGTGAACACACTGGAAAAGTATCTTCCAAGTATGTTCGCCTTCTCCTCATCTGTACTAGCAGTGGCGCTTGAGCCATCTTGCAACTTGAGATCAGCAACTCGAGGTTTTGCTTTCATGCGATAATTGGAGTATCTCCAGAATGCCTTTGGATTATGCTTTATGTCTCCCACTAGCTTCCTTTCGAAGTTTTGACGTAGATTTCTGGTGAGCCTTCTCAGTTCATTACTAGCACGAGTGAAGTGTAAGTGGTCAAGGGCATCCTGAGATTTCGCATAAGTGATCCACAACTTTTGCTTCTTCTTTCTGAGAGTCATAGCTGCTCTGGTCATGTATATGTTTCTTCTCTTACTCGGTGGAAGCCATGGGATGCAAGTTCTAGATATGTCCTCTAAATTGGACTGGAAAAAGCGGTAGCTCTCCTCCAAACCTAGGGTATCCGTTGCTTCCCAATTCATAAATGCAGAAAGTTTAGAAAGGTGTGAAAACTATTTAGGAAAATGTATTCAAATTTAGGATGAGTGCTCGACATTCGGAGGAGGACCTCGGCTAGCGAAATATTCACCCCAATTTCGTCATAATTGGCATTGTAAAAAAATAATTATATCCAGTCGAATACGGCCACAAACTTGCAGAAATCGAGTAATGCTGATGGATATGTTACACGAATCGCAACCTTAAATGCAAAATGCTAAATTGAGGAATTGGTGCATGTGCCATAGTTGTTCCGCAGCAATTTCGCCCAGATTTGTTTAGTTTATCCCGCATGCCACCGTTCAGCGCTGTACCACCAGCGGATTAACCCCGAACGCTCGGGCTCGAGGCTCGCAAATCACGTGATATGACGACATCGTCACGTGATCGGTGGCTGATTGGCTGACCCATCGGCTGGCCACGGCTGATTGGCTGGCCCATAGGCGGTGTCCACGCCCTGAACCGGGACTGAATTAAGCTAGAATGCGAACTGTTTCTTGGAATGGAAAGCGAGTGCACTTAAAAGAAAATAGTGCGATGGAAGCAGCCAAAAGTCAACTTTTAAAAGTCGACGATCGATGCTGAATGCAGCATATTAGGACGTGAAGCGCTGTAACAAAACAAACAAAAATCAGTTATTGAGTCTAGGAAGGTATGACTGTGCGGCCGGTCCGAACCTCGTCGGGGTTCCTCAGATTTATCGTTGCGCAATATACACGTGACCAATGGCGTAGCCAGGGTACGAAAGGGTAGGTCTTCCTGGGGGTCGGAGGGCCCTCCAGGCATCCACCTTGAGGGGGCCTCACGACGCCGGTGCATGAGACACATAAGGACCCCTGGGTCGACGTGAAGGACACCTGGACCGCAAAAAGTGGTCCAGGGCTGACGGAAATGGTCCCAGACCGATGGAGAGGGCCCAGAGTGAAAGGGGAGTGCCATCGGGAAGATGTTGATGGCTTTTGACTGGGCTACCGTGAAGGGCTTCTAGATGGAGGGAGCTCTGGATACTTGGAAGGGCACCAAGCTGATGGAGATAATCCCAAGTCAATATGAAGGCCCGTGGGCTTACGGCGGGGATCAAGCCAAAGGAAGGACATCAGACCTGATGGATTGGGCAAGAGGTAAAAGTTAATCGGAGGCTCCACGTCTGATGACAAATTTTCGAAGCTGGTTGCCCTTCCATTCTGCTATGATAGTGGGTGTGATGCACAGGATTTAGGAAAAAAGTGTTTCGATGCATTCGATACGCACATGTTGAACAAGCGGTAACGGCAGCTCCTGATGGGCGATGGACTTTTGGTGCCACGAAATCTGGCGAGGGGTATTCGGTGAGTGAAGCGACGGACGGGTTCGCCTCATTCTACGGCCTTCACCGCTACGGCTCCTTTGCGGCCAGGGACGGCTGTCGGGCCTCCCACATGCCAGTTGACAGCCACTAAGTTACCATGTTTTTCATTTGTAGAACGCTGACGTAAACAGGTGAGTAATCCTTCCCTTGTAAAAACTCGGCTGGAGCCCGAAGCCGCCACACCAGCTGTGATTGACAGTGCGCAGCGTTTTGACAGGCTGAGGACTGCCTTAACCGGTTCTCGTGGCGCCAGATAGGTGTGCAAATGTAAAAAGTTTCTCGTTCACATTCCTCTGTGCAACTGGCACTCGAAGCGACCTTGAATACGGCCGTGTAAAGGAGGCTGCTTCAGCATATAAGGCAGTCTTCATCACCACAAAACGCGAATGTCCACCAGACATGACAACGATAACGATCGATTTACATGCACGCTTGAGGCCTACTATAGCCTGTGGACATCCATGCCATCTTTTTCTTCTAATTCGAATGTGCGCTTCGCAAAAAAGTATTCGTTGAATCGCAAGCTGACGTGGAGGTGCCAAAGCCAGTAATTATAATGCAGGATGCGGGGAGGGAAAGGACAACCTAAGTCTGTGCCTTTTCATCTGGAAAAAAAACCTTAAAATATTGCAAAATGAAGCACTAGCATGCAAACTAAGGTGCTAATGATGCTCAGGTTGACATCGGGAATTATTTACTGATGACATGGTGTTCTTTCTACTCAGATGAAATGGTTAACAAAAAATCGAAGCTAAAACAACTTTGATTATTGCTTCTCCCTATGTCAGCCATTTGTTGAGCAGCACAAAATTGAGTCACACCAAGCGAGTAGTCTATAAATATGTCTCAGTTTGTTTCCGAAGTGTGACATATGATCAGGCCAAGAGTGGCGTCACCGCGGGGAGGGGGGGGCAATTCACCTCTTCATCTACTGTCAGTCAGGGTATCGTACGGTTTCCCTGCTCTCCTGAGATCTAGGATCTGCCCTTTTCACAAACGACCAAACTGGCTGAGGAGGTACCCAAGGAAGGCAAGGAGACTCCCATGAAATGAGACGAGGTCCGTACGTCTGTGCACGAGACTCATAATTTGATAGAGATGCCTTCAGCATGCCAGAGGGGCACCGAAACCGGTAAGAGGGCCTCAGGGAATGGGACGAGGCCCCTAAGGCGGTACAGAAGGCCCCCAATATGAAAGAGGTAGTCCACAAAATTGGTAGAGAGCCCCAGGGAATGAGACGATGCCCCAAGCTGTTACACGATGTTCCCAATATCAAACAGGAGGTCCCGGGACTCAAGAGAAGTTCTCAAAGCAGGTGGGAAGGCACCCAGGAAATTCGATGAGGCCCATAAGATGGTACAGGAGCTCACTAATATGCCAGAGGATGATCCGATATGACTACGGCCGAGTCCGAGAATTGGACTAGGCTCCTAAGGCTCTGAATATGACGCAGGAAGCTCCTGGGTGGAGGAGAAAACACCAAAAAGCGGGTAGGTAAATTCCCAGGAAGTAAGACAAACCCCTCAGACTGTGCAATAGGTCGCTGATATCAAAGGGGAGACTGGCTAAAGAAGAGGCCTTCGGGAAGTGAGGAGAAGCCACAACAAGAGAAGGCTTCGGGGAATGAGACTGGGCCTTTAGTAAAATATTAATTGGCAGAGGACGCTAAAGATCCAAGAAGTGGCCCAAGAAAGCAAGACGAGATATCTAAGAACGTATACGAGACCTCCAAGATGCAAGAGGGGGCTCCAAAGACGGGTTCCAGAGCAATATGATGACAGGTGATTGACCCAAAGCCTTGAAAATGATCCCCAAGTTAGGGACATCCTAGCCTCGATTTGAAAATGAGGCTCCTAATTTGAAGAACGAGGATCAGTTTGAAAAGACGCCAGGGAAGGTTTCGTGATGTAAGCGGAGGTCCCCGGAAAAAGGAGACCGCAGAAAACGAGACGATGATGCTAAGACTGTATCGGAGACTGATGTGCAAACACACCTCCGGCGTATTTGCTGAGGTGACCTCAATTGACTTTGACTAGCTCGTTGGCCCAAGATGACCTGACCTCAGATTTTCACACCATGCGAAATTGATGTAGGAAAATGCATGCCCAATTTCTGTGCGCGGCAGCGCGCCATTCTTTCTCTGTCCGCGGAAAAATTTAAGAGGCGCATATCAACCCACCACCTTGCCCGGGACGCGGGTGGTTAAGCTAAACTTCATTTCTTGTGCACCAATAGATCACAGGGTTATGAGTGGAAATGATTCGGGGGTGGCGCTCTAGCCGTCACAAAAAAGAAGAATGTTCCACGACTTATCAATGCCAAGCAATATGGGCTCGGCCACGGCTAAATTGTGCAGGGGATATCTGCGGCGGTCGGTGCATTATTTCCATGCAACGCCCATGGACGCAATGAGCTTCAAACATACTGAAGGATCTGTCGGCCTGAATCCCAATAGTGGCGGAAGTTATGCCAGACACATTGCTCAACGTTTCCAATGTGAAAATCTGTTGGTGAAGTTGGCGTCAGTGGTCTATCAAAGTTCAGAGGCTGGTTTCGCGTGCGGCCGGATAGTCGGTGGCGGGCGGCCGGATAGTCGGTGGCGGGCGGCCGGATAGTCGGTGGCGGGCGGCGGGATAGTCGGTGGCGGGCGGCCGGATAGTCGGTGGCGGGCGGCCGGATAGTCGGTGGCGGGCGGCCGGATAGTCGGTGGCGGGCGGCCGGATAGTCGGTGGCGGGCGGCCGGCGTGCCAAATGGTGGATGAGTACCAGAACTTTGCTACAAAAGACGGCAAGGTAACGGTATTCGCAATACATCGTGGCATGTGGCAATGTCATTACGTGGCAAGTCATTGACATCGGAAGGCAAGCTGGCATTAATAAATGAACATCGCATAGAATGGTTTGAAGATTATGTCTATGTTGTAATAATGTTCTTCGCGGATGTACCAGTGACTATCAGGCGCTCTTGTCGCGGACGCGTATTTCAGAGTTCAAGTCAGGAGCACATCACGTTTATTTCGTTAACTGGAGATCCTCCGATGTCCACATTACCATTGCGTCTGACCTGTATTGAACAAATATAGATGTCGAAGCAAGAGGTTCCTCTTAGCAAAATGTGCGCCAATGAAATTGGCGAACGATATTTTGGGAGAAGTGCTATAAAATGAGCAATAAGCAAGGAACTCACCTTTAGGCTGCCAAATTCTAAGGTCCCAGGAGACTCCCTTGAGCCCACAGGCCACCTTGGAGACTTTTTCCATCACCTGGGAACATCTGGTGGGGCAGCCCCTGGGTGTCACCAATCTGCGCATCGGTGATGTGAATGATATTTTTGCATTCTGCTTGGAAGTTGTGCTTGACCTCGGTTAATGCATCCATGCACTAGACCAGCGCCAGGTGTGGTGGTCTAGTGCCGATGATCACTCCTCATGATGATTTGATATCTAAATATCGATATCTTTGCCACTGATGACACTAAGGTCTAAGGACACTAAGGACACTAAGGACACACTTGACACTAAGGTCATTCTCCTGGTAATAACTCACGTGTTTTATCGCGCGCCCGTTGCCGCAATATCTCTCGTGTACCACTTTCCGCATGCCAATGCATTAGCTGCAAAACATACACAAATACATTGGTCACCACATGGCAATGGAGAAAAAAAAAACTGACCATGCTGCGTTACTTGTGCAACCATTGACATCGTTCAGCTTTGACCTCGTTTGCTTTCCTTTCCAAGATCATCTTTGCTATGGAGTGTGAGCTTGCATTGCATTCTATATGATATAGTTTCTGCAATATTTAGCTGGCATATGCTGACATAGTAAGTTGCAATATATAGATTCTACTACGCAGGTTCGGAGATGAACTCCAATGAACTCCAGCCATTCTGAAATTGTACATTTTCGACATCACCTCAATTGGCGTACGATGTCCCAGGTTAGGTCACTTGAAATCTGAAGTCTTTTGAAGTACATCTTCGTTTGATGTCTTTCCACGTGTCCATAGTTCATTCTTCGGAAAGGTTAATTATGGATAGAGGCTCGTGGAAACCGATGTTTACAAATGGGTCTTCCTGCCAAACAGAGTATCTATGGAACAGCTGGGTAATATTACTGCCAAGGAAGTCTCGGAATTATCCGCGCCAATTACAAAACACTCAGTAAGAATCAAATATATATCTGAGCTATAGTTTGTAAGTAATCACTTGCAAATTACATGTGGCTCACTATGCCACAACGTAACACCGCACGCGATTGGGATACATCACGTGATGATGACCTCCGAGATCACGGGATGATGGCCTACGCCTGATGACCTGCACCATTACGTGATGATGACCTGCGCCTGATGACCACCGTCATCACGTGATGATGACCTACGCCTGATGACCTACGCCTGATGACCTCGGCCATCACGTGATGATGACCTACGCCTGATGACCTCCGCCATCACGTGATGACGACTGATGTCTGATGGCCTGCACCATAACGTAATGGTGGCCTACGTCATCATGTTATGACTTCCTACGCCTGATGACCGACGTCATCACACGAGAACCTGCGGCTGTTCTTACGACTTCGATGTCAGCACCTGCAACCTATGACACAAATGATCAGAAGTCGACAGGCCAATCTCTAATGGGATTTGGATAATCGTATGTTGAGCAGCGCCGGCCTGCTACTGTGAGCCAGCGAGCACAAAGAGACGTGGAGATCACTTCTCCAACAGCGTGAAATGGCACTGAAGCGGATCAGTGACAAGCTGTAATCCCCTCTACTGTGCCCACAAACCCGGAAAGCTGCGGCGTAGGCACTTGCCGCCAACTTAGTGCACAATATAAGATGATTATACACTATCGTACTTTCAGGCGATTTCGGCGAGTTCCATGCTAATCATGCTGTTAAGCCAAGGAATCCCTACACCACACCCTGCACTACTTTTGTTGGAGCGTAGCATCTCGGAACATTGCGCTGCCTTTCTTGGAAGGTGCATCGCGTGCATCATCGGGTGCAGTGGATACATACAACACACACACACACACATATATATATAGATGTCTATGTCTGTGTCTGTGTCTGTGTCTGTGTCTGTGTCTGTGCGTGTGTGTGTGTGTGCGTGTGTGTGTGTGTGTGTGTGTGTGTGTGTGTGTGTGTGTGTGTGTGTGTGTGTGTGTGTGCGCGTGTGCGTGTGTGTGTGTGTGTGTGTGTGTGTGTGTGTGTGTGTGTGTGTGTGTGTGTGTGTGTGTGTGTGTGTGTGTACGTTATGGATGATAAGGCTACGCAATGTTCCACATTGTCGGCGAATGTTATTCAATGGATGCGGTCAGAACGCCTGGTGTTTGATATAATATAAAGCACAGTCCTTTTAACTGTGTGACTATGATCTAGCTTATAAACCGAAGTTGCTGAGTCCGAAAAGACTCGGTTTCATATCCAAAGAGGTTCGATCATTGAGCACCTATACAGAAAGATTTCGGCGGATAAAGGCGCATAGACGTTGCAGTGCACTTCACCGTCTCAAAACGTAGCTGAGGAACGAGAAAGGTGTCCGACACAGAAGCGCCTCCACGTGCATTGTGAAGGGGCGGGCGCGACGGTTGGATCCCAGGGATGTGTCGGGGGTATCGCTGCACGATGGCCGCTGCAAGACGTTCGGCTTGTTCTGAGGGTACAGATTAGGTAGGCCAAGTCTAGCGCAGGCTCAAACCCTCCAACCTTACGACTCCGTTCATGACCTCTTGTGTCACATTCAAGGATTATTTTGCATTGATGTAACTCGCTATTAACTGGAAAATGAGCGACGTTTCGTGTTGCGAAAATGCAAAATGTGTTGATGTTACAGGAAACGCAAAGTATATTCGTACCATGATTGATTTGCATACGGTTTTGCTCGCATCGTCTCGGGCTAATTGTGGTTAGTTAGTTATTAGGGCTTTAGGGCGCATCGACTACATTGGTCATGTAGCGCCCAGGGCTAATTGTGGATTCATTTCAATGATACATGGTGTTTGCCGTTCGGCATGGCCGGGTCAGAGCTAGGGCTCCTTTTGTGCTGTTGCTATATGCTTACACAGTATGTATATATAGTAGGCTCGTGTCTAAGTCGATACGTGACACCAGCCGACACTTGGGTGTCCGAGTGACAGTAGACCCTGCCCCCAATCTGGGCGCCCGAGTGACGGTAGACTCTACCCACAATCTGGGTGCCTGAGTGGCAGGAAACTCTAACCCCAACTTAGGTGCATGGGTGACGTTAGGTCGTGTATCGTGGCGAATGAATTATTCGACTACAGATAATGCTCAATTATAGGTGGTCACATGAAATCATATCTAAGCTGGAACATGAACGACGCAGATAACATAAATACCAGTGGAAAGGTCTGCGAATTATACTCCAACTGAGACTTTGACTGTCAAAGTCACGAGCGGAAACTTCCCGTTTCAATCAGCCTATTGAGTCACAGAAACGTATGCCGTTGATGAGGAGACCGCGCAAGATTTGCAGTGTGAGGGGCGCATACAATGATGCCAGCTATAACACTATTTATCCAGTTAAACGGCCCATGGAGAGGTGCTGTTTGAGCATTCCTGGTGGTTTTGGATGGCACATGAAGAGGAGAATACTCTGGAAGGTGAGATGAAGTGATGTCCCTCTAAACACTGCATGGAAATAAAACATCGCACCGTACGCGTCTCGTATGTAGATACTGGAGACCATAAAATAATGGCAGACATTCATAATCCAGAGTGGCAAACTCGTCCCGTGTGGTGAACCGGTCACGACAGAAGCTGATGCAACCTCTCAATGCGAACGTGATGACATCTAGCTGGATCATCCCGAATGTCTGATCAGTAGTCTATGAGTAGGCTAGGACGAACTAACGATAGAACTAGGATAGAACGAATGTTATCAGAAAGGACTTGCATTTGGAGGTGTTTAGCTTGCGTCTCCAGTGGATTACTAAAACAGCGTGATATTGCGTCATCGTCTCTCTGTGATGTGCGGGCGTAGTTTTAATTTGTACGTTATATCATGTTTTCGGGTAATTAGTAAACAAGGCAATTTGTATTCACTATCACCGCAGGTCGTTCCTAAGAGAGAGAGAACAACAGCGGGGAGATCAATCCATCGTGGGACGTGCTCGTCACTATAGGCGTAGGAACGTCTCAAAAAGCGGATGGGCCAGGGTCAACAGCAGGGGCGAACCCAGAAATATCGCAAAGTGCCATGGTTGAGTACTTTTGGATAGAGAACCCGATAATTTGACATTCATGTGATTGTTTAGGCGATGGTGACCCTTTGTGTGATTTTTATGGATCATGGCGCGATTTTCTGGGATCCAGCGGGATTTTTATGGGACCTGGGGAAATTCTTTCGAGCCCCGTTGGCGCTACTCTTGGGGCCCCACAACCTCTCAGGCTGGTATGGCTCTCTTATACTCCCTTCGGTACGCCACTATTATCAAGGAGTATTTCAATGAAGACTAAAATAGTACAACGACTGGTTGTACGGTTGGAAAGCTAACCATGGAGTATAGATTGTACCGGATGCTATGTGAAAGTCAATGAATGAAGAATATTGAGTTTTTAATTGTGAACATATTAGCAGAATGAATACAATAATGCATGGGTTGTGCAGTGTATATTACTAAAAGATGAATGCTCCAAACCGTTTCCATGGCTGCAATGTTACTTTCCAGCTTTACTGCGCAGTTTATTGTACTATTGTACTGTATCTATACAGCCATGAACAAAAATCAGTGGGATCAGCATGCTAGACTAAAATAATGTGCGACAATACTAGTCTGATGTTTTTGTCATCTTAGCCTTGTTTCAACATACTTATGCCACCCACGGTTATCTGTTGTGCGGTGTCGAGAAACCTCAGTGCACAAGATGTCGTGCACTACTGACAGTTCGCCATGTTTTGATCTCGTGCCCATGTTATGCCAGCGAGCGTAGACGTTACTTTGGATTTGCGCAGGTAGACTCACTTAATGATATTCTGTCTGACAACTATAGCAATGTTCAGCCAAGACAACTGATCAACTTCCTTTCTGACGTACCGTTCTCGGGAATATATACTCCACACTGACATGCATTACATGTCAAATATATAGCACAGTAGCACTACTTAGGCGGTAACCACAGTGAAAGGCTTGCCACTTTCTCGAATCATATTTCGATGAATATCTTAGTTATGGGCGCAAAATGGTCATAGTTGTCTTCGTGCCCTAAAGCCCAAAGAACTAACTAATAATTAGTCTGGTTTCATCCATACATTACTGTTCAGCATCTAGTGAAGCCATGTGACATTTTTGGCTTTATTGTCGTTGCATGAAATCTTACTTTTGAAAGCTGCATGGCATGGATATGCTTGCCATATTGACTAACAGCATTGATGGTCTGCTGTCTTCAGCAATTCCCACACCAGAAATCTTAGAAGTATTGGAGGATTCATCATCAAATTATTCAATGCATAAGACTGGCTTGAATGTTGAAATGGGCATCACCAGTTGCATAGTGCATATTATCATTAGGTGTTTTGTAACTGATGCATTCATTAAAAATGCATGTAGTCGACTGACAGACTGGTTGAAAAACAGACATGTATCATAAATACTAGTCAAAAAGCTCTCCGGTCCTGGGCAGACTTTCTCACCAGGCCTTACATTTGCCTTTCACTTGCTACCTCCACTACAACACAACTGATGCAGTTCATTTACGAGGTCAGACTCAGCATGAGTGAAGGTGACTGTCACTATCGCACTGTAGAGCCAATCACTTTCTCTGGTGTGTGATCCAGCACGCAGCGAAACGCGGTAGGTGGCGAATCAATAGCACCCGAGCTCCTTACAAGTGGCTGTGTAAGCCATTGACTGAATGTGTGTTATGTATATGCCTTCGTCTAATTGCTCCCAGGCTGCATTCAAGCTCTCGGCCAAGTCCCGTCACTTCACAGACCTTTGGATCAAAATGGAAAACGAATTCTGGTAGTCTGGGGAGCGGGATTTGGTTGCAGGATCGTGAACGGAGTGACAGACATTATTCGCTTATATCGAATCGACGTTTGGCCGCCCCGGTAGCTCAGTTGGTTAGAGCGCTGGCCCGCATTGGTCTTCCCTGTCTTGGTAACACAGGGTTCGAGTCGCTTCAAGCGCTCGCGTTTAGCCCCCGGCCGGGAGTGTCAGCTGGCAGCTGGCCCGACAAGGCCGGGACGAGCTACTGGGCGGCCGTATCGGTTTATTGATGGCACGTTAAACTTTCGGTAAAAATTATACCGTAGAACTGGAATTCATGGATCGGGTGGCGCCCCGCCACCCGATGGTTCACGCAACAAGCTTTGCTAAGCAATAGGACACTTTCATAAAGCCACGCCAGCAACAACTCGGATTATTTTATTTTTTTAATATACAGCGGCGACATTTCCTTGAGATAACCAGACAATATCGCAGTAATGAGCAAGAAATGGCATTCTATCGCAGTAATAAACAAGACATGGTATTCTATCGCAGTAATAAACAAGAAATGGTATCCGAGCTTGTGACGTCGCCAAGGCTGACAGTGGTTAAATGTCAATCCCCACATCAATCAGAAGGCCGATGCTTTTCATGAACACATGGTCTTGCGTTGGTCGAAAAAAACAGCCTCCCATCTTCTGAAAGGTATTTACCAACACTACATGGCATCACAAGAGCACCCTCACAAGAGCAGAGCGAATGCGATCCGATCTTGACCTGAATGGAGACCCAACTGATTCAGTCCAACAGGTATGAAAACAGACACAAGAGCCAGCGAGGTTTTCGTGTGAACATGTCACAAACGCCAAGAGACATAGGGCAATTACCCGACTTCGACCGGGGAATACTGATAAGTGACATGAGCTACATCGAAACATGCAGGCGGATGGCATGATTTTTATCGGAACGCAGCTTCGGGTGACCTGGCTTTGACCGATATCCAGACAGGTTATCCTACCTTGACAGGTACGTAGATGCAGACGAGAGTGACCTGGAGTTGACCGGTACCCTGGCAAGTCGCCCTACCTTGACAGGGATGCAGATGCAGAGGGGGGGGGGCGGCCGCCGCCCGGGGGGGGTGTTGGAACCCCACCCCTTTCGGGGGGGGGCCCTAGGTTGAAAAGAAGGGGGGGGAGGCGGCCCGGTGGCCCCTTTCGGGGGGGGGGGGGGGGTGGGGGGGGGGGGGGGGGTGGCGGCGCCCCAAAAAAGGGGGGGAAGAAAGGAAGGGGGGCGGGGTGTGAAAAAAAAAAAAAAGGCGGATGGGCAGGGTCCGTCCGCCCCGGGTGACGTCGACTGACACACACACACACACACACACACACACACACACACACACACACACACACACACACACACACACACACACACACACACACACACACACACACACACACACACACACACACACACACACACACACACACACACACACACACACACACACACACACACACACACACACACACACACACACACACACACACACACACACACACACACACACACACACACACACACACACACACACACACACACACACACACACACACACACACACACACACACACACACACACACACACACACACACACACACACACACACACACACACACACACACACACACACACACACACACACACACACACACACACACACACACACACACACACACACACACACACATACGTGTTTACCGTGACTAACGAGGACTATGACCTGGCGGTCACAAACGAGGACACCCTTTATTTACCACCGCAGAAGCATCGATTTCTTCTCGGTGATAGAGCAAGATCTGCCGAGTAAGATGAAGGGTCGATTTTGGAGGAAGTGAACAATTGTTGGCTCCCAGTGTGGATTGAAATACCGAGGACATTGACAAAACCGAGGACTTTGTGTGTCCATACATGTTTATCGTGAATACCGAGGACAGTGTGTGTCCATGCATGTTTATCGTGACTTCCGAGGACAATGTGTGTCCACATACATATTTATCGTGAATACCGAGGACAATGTGTGTCCAAATATGTCCATTGTGCACACCGAGGACTGTGGCCTGATGGGCACCAATGGCAACTTCCTTTGAAATGCGAAAACAGTGTGTTTGGTTTATCCTAATAAGTGCATCTGTGTGGTCTTATGTGTCTGTGATAATTCCTCCGCCGAGCCCAAACAACCTATCCCAGCTCATGGGAAGATTCCTAAGCGTAGGACCGTCGTTCTAAAAAAATCATGGATTCGTATCCTGATGTTCGCAATCGTGTGGGAGGTAGGGGGAATGAAAGCAAGGAAATTTACCCAATTGAAAAGCTATTAGATTCTTGTCACAGTTGAGCGAAAATTGTATGGTTTTTACACCACTGAAGAAGGCTTACATATATCGCTCGATTGTATATATATGTCGTTTAAGTCACAACTGTACTTTAAGTCGAAATGCGTCCGAAAACCACCGGAGGACTAATTATCATGTGCGCAAACTGTACTCTTCTCAATCTCCACGTCTACGCTCCCTCCTGTGCCTTTCAGAGAGGCGTTGATTAACAGAAGCGTGGTCAGGATTCCATCCTGGGTATGCCACCAGCCAAAAGGGCCATCTGACCGTGGAAGATGAAAGGTGAAAAGCCTGTCCCAAAAAGTGTTTTTCTTATTCGTAGAACGTGTGCTTTTCTCGATAAGGATTTCACTACAATTTGTAGCACACTCCCTATTTTAGTTAATAGTCCTACAGTTGTCTTGACGTAGGGTTTGAGCATTTTCAGTAGGATATGCAGGCACGCGATTACGCTTGACGTGGGATGTGCTGGCCCTCGCCCCGCACCCATTGCTATGTCAGGTATGTCGACGCTACTGTTGCGGGCCAGGCGTCCGATGTGAGCTATGTCCAGTGCCCTATCCCTGTTTTTATATCCACTTCAATTACATATAATCGAGACTAATTTGAGTTGGTTGTGCTGTGGGAAGCAATGGTCCAAGATTCGCAATGATAAGTGTCGAGGAAACTTCGCCAATGCATTTCGAAGTAAAATATATCCTTAACCCTGAGTAGCATCGTGAAGGTATCAGCTACTTGCGGTTCCATTTCAATTCGCGATAACCAAATATTGAGGAATCATTTTCCCTTACATCCTGACGATTAGCTGAGTGAATTCGGTCACACTGGACCAGGGGCGTCGCCACCGGGGTGGGCAGCGAGCGAGGGAATTTACCCCCTGCCCTGTGGAAGACGGGGTTCCTGACATCTGAGGAGGCCCCGTGCCGGAAGCGCACAGAAAAGTTGAAGTGCTCTCTAGAAGAAAGGCTTCACACTGAGGGTCGCTACCATCCGCTACCATATTAGATAAAAGCAGATATTTCTGTAGGAAGTCCCACAAAGCTTGAGAGATTTTGACAGCCTTTCAACCCACCTTTCGGAGGGAGTCAAATACAATGTATATCGTCACACACCTTTGCGGAGGTGGCCCATGAGCCTTCGATATCTGGGTCCATCATCGCTTTCCTCATCATCCTCCATCCTTCATCATCCTCCATTCGACATACGTGCCCGCGGTGTGGAAGGGCTTAAGTCTTCACACATTTCTGATTGCAGGCCAATGCTGAAAACCTGGAGGCAATCCAATGCGCTTCGTGACTCAACCACCGCGCGAAAGAGGGGGAACAGCTTCCTCTTACCGTGAAGGGGTGGGAGGGGTGTCGCTCCCCTGACCTTTAAAGAGGCCCCTGCTCGGTAATACACAAAACATTTGAAGTGTGGTCTTCATGAGACGGCTTCACACTGAAAATCACAACCAATCAGAAACATAACGTAAGTCAAAGCTAGTGTTTGTAGTTATCTCCACAACGATCTCAGAGGCTTTTGTTCAAGGTCCTTGGTTTTGGGATCCTTGTATTTTATGACAATGTGAAGGAAGCCATGCGTGCATTGGTGGAATATTGCATGTATTTCAGGGATGCACGGCCCTTACATGCAAGGGGGCGCTTCCTCATTTGGTTCCATGTTAACAATCACCGGGCCCAAGGTAGGGGCTCACAAAGATAGGATAGGTACCCGTCTTAAGACGAGTAGCCTCCTATTTCAACATTGTATTTAAGGTCACGATTACTGACCTAAGGTCCCGATTTGGACCTATTCGCTGGTAACACTCAACCAATGACATGCCAACAAATTAAACCCCACGGCGAAACGCGTTTTGACTGGTGTCACAGCAGTTGTCTCGGTGTTAATAAGTCAACTAGGACAAATATATGCCGTGATGTCCTTATTTAACACATGTCAGCCATGTTTCAGGCTAGTTATTCCATGATTAATTCGTGTCCACGGAAGTCAAGTACCGGGTTCAATGTAGGAAAAGCTGAGATGAGTTGTGACAGTATATTTAGAGCTTTCATGAAATGGATTCATAGCATCCATGTCAATTTTACAAAACTGGTTTCATACATCCACACATGGATAGACATGCTGAGCACAAAACAAACACTGTTCTTCGACACGGCACTGCGGTACCTACTACACATCGAAGATGCGTCATACATCCTGCGGTCACATCACACCATTAGTCTGTTATGATCTGATGGGTGCCTGACATCTGATGGGACATGATTTCAGCTACTGTTGGCCTTATATAGAAAGCTCCAGAGCGAACACTTTCCGAGCATGAGGTAGCTCAAGCCGGCTTTCTCTGATCGCCCGTGCATGGCAGGCGGACACCGTGGAGATCTACGATCCTTCCACGCAGATTTCTGGCGCATTTGGTGCTATCAGGAAGTGGCGCATAAACGCAGACATTTTTTACGTACGCTATCAACTTGTCTCCATCCCAACTCTCGCAACACCGGAGTCACATGCTTAACGTCGGCCTAAGCCACTCACGGTACGAGCACTAAAATGGATGGCTTTCGGTTCTTCTGTGCTGCAGTGCAGCTTCTCCAGGCCCCAATGCAGTATTGAGCATGCGGAAATATTTTTGCTTCGATGAACATTCGCGTTGTGCCTTTGGGCACCCCGTGGCACATCGTAGCCAGGCCGACTAATAACATGCGACAACGTTCAACGACTGCGGGGATGTGCTTGTCTTATGTAGATGAGGACTGATGGTGACACCTAGGATTTTAACACTGAGATAAATTGAAATTCCGTCGCTTCCGATCTAAACTGAAAAGTTTAATTCGGAAAGTTGGTATCGAATAATGAACAGGGCTGAAGTAGAGGGCAGGACATATCATTATCACTGGATGAGGGAAGGCCAGGTAAATGGCAATGCGTAGTATGGTACAGTCACCAGGATATCCTTCCCCGATATACACTGGATTTAACGATTGCTATGTGTGGAGGGATATGCAGCAGGGGAAATGCGGAGGGAATGTCCGCCCATCCCGTCGACACATTAGATGAGCTTTTGAGGAAAAGGACATTTTCTGGTTAAAAGGCAATTAGGCGCTCCACAAGGGTACGTCGAAGGTACACTTTTCGAAGATTCAGTAATATACTTGCTGGGCACACGCACGGTTGCCAGATGGCTTGGAGCAAGATTTCATGTATTATAAAGCACATCCAGAACGCACCAGTCGCTTACAGCCCTTGTTGAAATAGACGCACCACGTGCCAGCCAGACTGGCCGCGCCGGCACAGCTGCGTGCTCATTTGTCCCACACGGTTAGGACAAGTCGACTGTACTCGACGACTGTGCCTGACTGCGCCTGCACCACCGCCCCTGCCACGAGCCTCAGATCAGTGCCAACGTTGAGAGCCGCAGTCACCTGCAACAGTTGGATTGTCGTTAGGCACAATCCGAGAGCTAGAAAGTTCTGCAGTCAGGGACCACGCTGCAATAAGCCATAGTTTCTAGATGATATATGACCAAATGCCAGTGGCGAGATATATGACGTCAATTCTTTGTTAGTTCACTGTTCCCACCTTCCCTATTTTGGAGCATATACTCGTGATCAGACCTGACAGCGACGTGAAACTTTGCGCCTTTGTAGAAGACAACATACCCTGCAACATATTCCAGGGATAACCAGTTTTTATTCTCACCTAATCTCGTGACCTGACGAGAAGACGAGAAGACTAAAATGAGAAGCGCTGCCGACTTTGACCTCGCCTAGCTCATGTGGTGGTCATATCATCGATGTGACCCAGATTATTGTTGCGTTTTCGTTGGAGAAATATCTGCACATAAATGTGCAAAACAGGAAGTATTTTGATGCCTCGGTCTGACAGCTCTCAGAAAGCATAACCCTAGAATGAAACTTTGATAAGAAGTCTCATTTTAGACGAGAAGACTAAAATGAGAAGCGCTGCCGACTTTGACCTCGCCTCGCTCATGTGGTGGTCATATGTACTGCCCCTCAGGGAATGTATTGTTGTCTTTTTCCCCAGGATTAAAAACTCGGCAACACATGGACACCATAGCTTGCTATCCAGTGCTTTCTTATCCAGTGAGTCCGACAAATGTCACGTTTGCCTTGTAGGCACGAATTTGAAGAATGTTCACCGGATCCTACATCATGCAGCGACGAATATCTAACCCGGTGCACCTTTGGACATAGGAAAGTGTATACCACTGTACCTTTCAGCTTACTTCTATAATCATTCCGGTTTTGCTACACATACACAAATTAGAGTATTTAGGGGCCGTTGGCCCGTGCCCCTCCATCCCTTAGGCGCAAAAGGCCAGTTACTGGCTAACAGGGCGCCGAATGCGCCCTTTTGTCCTGCAAGTAGTGTGCCCGAAGCTTGGATGGGTGTCCCAGATGGATGAAGGATGTCTCAGGTCTGAAAACAAAAATATGTTGGTGTGCAAGGTGTGGGGATGGCCCAGTAATTGCGATGTTGAGCTCTGGATGCAAAGGTCCGGGGTTCAACACTGGCACCGCTCTGGATATTTCCGAATCCCGCGGCCCACTGGCGACACAGTGTGGGTTCCGCTATTAGGCATGATTGTGCATACAGTGCGTCGTGAACCACCCAATAAGCAAAAAGGTACGAAAGTGTGCGCCGTGGATCTACACTACGACCCCAAGGCCTGTAGCCGCTTTCATAAACTGAGGGTGCACACCCATGATTGCATTATTTTTCAGGTTTTCGGTCGGTCCGAGCACTGCTCTATCATTTCCCATGTGTTTGGTATTGACTATATGCGATTGATAATTGACATATCTATATTTCGGTGGATTATTTTAAACCAGGTGTGTATGCTTGACTAACGAAATTGTTTCCTTCGTTGTGAAGCTATTGCAAAATCATGTATTTATGAGATGATCATGCCATTAAGTATGTTTTCTTTCTCAACATTTAATGTGGGGTCTTTGAGTCCAGTGACTCCCTGTGCTGCGAAACACTGACATATGAGACCCGCGGTTCATACTTTGATAAGATGATATGGCATCTGGCGTCGGCCGTGGGTGTCGCATTGGGCCACCGCAGGCTGAGCAGGGTTGTACTGGTGGTGCTAATGTGTTAGGTGTCGTCTGCAGAGCCCTGACCCATGACCCCGAGCGGTGGGGCGACGAGTGGGTTGCTTGTGGGAAACTGAAGGGGGATGCTGGTCTGCCTGAGCCAACAAAGCAACTAATATTATTAACGGCTTGGCTGGTTGTCTGTCGAATCCAGAGTACGTCG
This sequence comes from Imbricaverruca yamaguchii, assembly GCA_034440575.1. Taxonomy (NCBI): domain Eukaryota; kingdom Metazoa; phylum Arthropoda; class Thecostraca; family Neoverrucidae; genus Imbricaverruca; species Imbricaverruca yamaguchii. Next base: position 128,860 of record JAOTOL010001524.1, read on the forward strand.
GTTTGCTATATAGGTATTAGTGCCACCGTCAGTGACCATAGCCTACATCGGAGGTGGGCTGAACGTAGCGGAAGCCTGAATTATGAACGGCAGAACGTTTGTTGTTCTTTTTTCCAGAAGAGACGACGCACCGAAACGGTCACGGCAAGGACGTGCATATAGTGCATTCAGAAGTGGCATGCACGGCGCACGGGGCCGTTGTTAGGGAGGGGGTCCGGCGTAAGGGGTCAAGTTAGCCTCGCAATAATTCCTGAAAATGTGGAAAGTTCCATAATTGGAGTGCAGATGACTCCCAGAATACTTCTCGAGGTGAGAATGGGTGACTGAAAAACAGAATACCCCTTGTTAAATACCTATATACTTTTGCCTACTATTTTTGTTTCAAATTTCCAAATGCCCTTGAAGTATGAAGGAGAAGTTCCCTTGAGCATTGTGTACTTTTTGGAGGGCAATTGGTATTATTGTGCTTTTGGGTATTCACGAGACAAATCTTTCATGCATTTTAAACCTCCGTGAAGAAAAGAAAGGGGCTAGGATTGGTTAGGCTAAGTAAGGTTCTAATTTTTTTCCGAGTTGGGAAATATTGTAATTTGTTCGGACTTTTCAAAAAGGGTTCGATTGCGTTAGGTTTTTAATTTCATATTTTTAAGAACGATGCATTTTTATTTAACCATTTATAAAACAAATCCTTACATGGGATGCTAGGCTAGGTTGGGTTAGGTCATGTTGCAATTTTTAAACCCTTAACATCATTTGTGTATGCTAACCTCACTCGACAGTCTTCAATTCGAAAATTCTGCTTGGCACCCTAGCCTCTGCATGATTTCAAATACGCCACTGGACGGAAATAACAAATTGATAGGAACTGGAAGTATGTCAGGGAGATTGGATGGTACCGCCCCGCCATCTGACTGGTCTCCATTATAACGGAAAAGGCTCGTCAGATGTCACGCATTTGATTTCCCTAATCTTGTTCTTAAAACTTCTGACATTTGTGAAAAAGCATGACAATCTATGCTTTTCTTTCCTAGCCTTCCGTCCCCCCCCTCTCCACCAATCACCATGACCTGCCTAGTCTTCTGACCAGGAAAGGCCTCGAAGGAGCTCCTTACACCTACTATTGAGCAGTAAACACACAACCAAGTGCAGGCCCGGCTCCATCCCGTCCTTAGTAACAAACAAATACAATAGATGCAAGCAATCTGTACATCTTCACAAGGCCAAAATAGGATATTGCGCACAGAAATCAGCCTCTGTTTCATGGATCCTTTTTTATTTTGGGTCCCCCTTAACAAAATTACGTCTGCATTCCTCCTTATCAGCTCTACTCACTTTTTGTTCAAAGGAAGCCCACCTAAAGCGGGCATCTACTATTGACATGCCACAAAATCAAGGTAGAAATATACTGTCTACTTTGACACAAAATTCATCCGCACAAGTATACAAATATCAACCCCTTTAGACAAAGCCTCGCTATCTAATCATGAACAACCCAGGCCCTCGAGTACCACTCGGTACTCGCTCCTAACATTGGAGAATTGGAGGATTGAAGGATTGATGTCACCATACTTCTACTCCGAGTGTCAACTATGCTGCCTCTCAGGGTCTTGCATGTTTCTACAGCTTCCTTCGACATATCACTGCCTACATCGTTAACTTCTACAATTAATCATACTGTTGCAGCACATATACTACCACTCTACAATCCGCAACCATACTAGCCTAACGCTACTACTCTACTCCAGAACCCTTTCTAGCTAAACGCTCACATTCAGAAACCGGGTTTGGGGAGCAGTAAATAATTTCCGATGTCGAAGGAAAAAATCTTCGTTTGATATGAACATGCGTCGACCCTGTTTAAGACCCGATATATCATATGCCTAAGGCCTGCTATATCAGGAAATGTCCTTAGAGTTACAGAAAATTTCATTTTGGTGCAAATTTTTGGTTTAAATTCACCAATGGGGGAAGGGACATGTTCCCTTTGACCTCGCTGGATCCGACCCTACGGGATCAACTTCCTTAGCTTAGGCCCTTGAGAAATATGCACGAGTCTGACTAGTCAGGTTATTGTTACAAGAGCCACCAAATACGTAACCCTCGAGTCACATCAGTTACTTTTGTCCTCATGAGAGAAATAACTGCTAACAATGGTGCGGCCAGAAACTTCTTAAGGGGGGGGGGACCCCGGAAAATGTGATGAAACACAGGACGCTTCCGGCGCGCGAAGCGCTTCGTGAATTTCTGGTTTTCCGTGATTAAAATCCCAACATTTCTCAATCCATCGTATTTTAGGGTGCTAAGGGTGTAGTGGGAGGTGGGCCCCGCCCCGCCCGCACTATCGGATAAGCCTTTGACTGCTAGCTCTAGCCTGCTCGTCCCTCGAAGCCCCTTCCTCACAGATGCTCCTCCAATTATCCTAAGACCTGAAACTTATTACTCGTCCAGGACGGGGTTCTTCTCCCTTTAACACGATGACCGGAGAAAAGGCGGAATCCATGCACTACTGTTCTGTTTCGACGATGCACAGGGATATTGTAATGAAGTCTTCTGATTGTCTCGCAAATTGATACTACATCCTACGCAAAAAAAAAATTGGAGATCGCTAGTAATTATGAAAGCTGCAGGCATGGCTGGAGATGCCGGTCAGAGAGAGATGGGACGGGCCCCTGGTTTTGCACTGGTTGGGTTTAAGTGTTAGTGTCTCACTTTGCATTTTCAGTAGTTTGAACATATGTCCCGAAAATAAGAACCCGGACCACCCCGCCACTGGTTTGATCACAGATTTCCACTCTTGAATGCGATGTACAAATGGTCCCGAACGTCGGCCAACAGGCCCTCCGCCCAGTTGCCATGTGTTCAAGGTCACAAAGGCTTCGTTGGCATAACGGCTCGACGCGCCGGAGGATCTCAACCTCATTTGATCCTATCGACCCCCCCCCTCTCCAAGATCCCGGTTTGCGTTATGAGTAAGGTTTTCAGGTGCGCGTGCTACACCAATTTGGTAGCTGAGAGCGGATTTCGCTCTCTTCCCCGGTGTGGTTTTTTCGACTGCTGTCCCCTTCCCAATTGTGATAGGGGGAGAAACTCGGTGACTTTTTCTAACTTTCTTCTATAGTCGCAAAATTTTAATCGCGTGACTACACCAGAGGCGGCTCCAGGGCAAATATTGGGAGGCACCTCTGACGGATTGTTGCGAAAACGTAGGAACAGCATGCCTAAATATCATCATCGTGTTACTTTTCAGGTGATTGTAATTTGTTATTCAGTTGCTCATATTATCTTGTTTACCTACAAAAATGCCTATTTTGAGCCAAATCATGTCAGAGGCGAATCCAGGGGAAGACAAAATTGGCAACAAGCGACCGGTTTTCTAAAAGCGGCATCATTACGTTGCCGTTATAAAGTTTGGAGGAAGGAGGAGGACAAACGGTAATAATGCGTCACAAGCAGTGACGGAGCCATAAATGTTCTCAATGGCAGATCCAGTCGATGACGAAGTGTTCAGGACATGCACAAATACGCTCAACGTATCTTCCAGCCAGACATCCCTTTCAGAGGAAAAGGCGCCCCATTGAAACGAAGAGGCACTCCCCGGTATCCTCGAGATCACCCCACCCCCCACCCCAACCTGCCCGACC